>VMDR010013936.1:0-24264 GCA_007922815.1 Macrotus californicus | reverse complement strand
AATGTAGAAGCCAAAGAACTCATATATATGACCCATGGACATGAACTAAAGAGGGGGAGTGTGGGGGGAAGGGGTGTGCAGGGCGGGGTGGGGGGGGAGGAGATAGGACAACTGTAATGGCATAATCAATAAAATATATTTTAAAAAAAAGAAGTATTCCAAGTCATGAAAGGCAAGGCCCTACATCCAAGATGACTCTATCCAGGAAAGCTATCATTTAGAATGGAAGGGCAGATCAAGTGCTTCCCAGATAAAGTCAAGTTCAAGGAGTTCATCATCACCAAGCCCTTATTATATGAAATATTAAAGGGACTTATCTAAGAAAAAGAAGATCAAAAATAGGAACAGTAAAATGACAACAAACTCACAGTTATTAACAACCAAACCTAAAATAAAAACAAAAACAAACTAAGCAAACAACTAGAACAGGAACAGAATCACAGAAATGGAGATCACATGGAGGGTTATCATCAGTGGAGTGGGTGGGGAGAGAGAGGGAAAAGGTTCAGGGAATAGGAAGCATAAATGGTAGGTAGAAGATAGACAGGGGGAGGTTAAGAATAGTGTAGAAAATGTAGAAGCCAAAGAACTTATATATATGACCCATGGACATGAACTAAAGGGGGGAATGTGGGTGGGAGGGGGTGCACAGTTTGTTTTTGTTTTTGTTTTGGGTTCAGTGGAGGGGAAAAAGGGGGTAATGGGACAACTGTATTAGCATAATCAATAAAATATATTTAAAAAAAAAGAAAATGCTGTTGAATGACCAGGTCTTACGAAATTAAACAGACAGATTAAACTCCTGCGACAAGGCACAGGGCAGTAGCCAAGAGGGATGACGGGTGCAGCAGTACAATGTGATGTTCAGGAACGCCATGTTTTACATGAGAAAGCCCCAGAAAAAGTGGTGCCTCTGAGCCAGTGCTGCAAGAGAACTACAGAGCACGGCCGGACTTCGGAGCAGAAGGACATCATTTATGGCTGGGCACTCCAGAACATATTCATGTCCTTGAGGGTACGTGACCTTGGCCTTGAATTATGGGCCAGTTTGCCGTAGGCAGAAATTCAAGGAAAAAGATTCCAAATAATAAACTGCAGAAAGCTATACTGCTCCGCCGCTGCTGTACATTAACTAGAAAATTGAGTATGCTGTGAGCCTACTACTTTTAAGAAAAATGTATCCCAGGAGTTAACCAAGAAATACATAAAGAAAATGTTCCCAACTACACAGCTGAAAAAATTAAGTTGATATCACAGAGTAGTTAGTGTAATAAAATTCACGTCCGTTACAATTTATACCATGTTAGAAGAATGCAGTTCCTTTGGAAGGAAATTTACTTCCCCATTGGCTTACAATTATCCGTGTACTCAGTCCCATCTCTGATTTATTTTTATTGGTAATGAGTATTAGTCCTTTAGCTTAAAGTGTCATCTGCCATGTATGTCAAGTAGTTAATGACCTGTAAATGAACTCTTAGATGTGCTGAGGAAGCTCGTTATTTAAGGTAATTATTTAGCAAAGCAATGATCCTATGGTTATGTAAATTACTGACATTAAATTATAAATTGGTAAGTATCCAGTTTTATGTTTCATTCTGGGCCCTCAAAATGACCTTCCAATCCAGGTATTGCTTGATCCAAAGTCAAGATGAAAAATGAGAAGGTGAAAATTTATACTTCAAGGGTGACAGGGTGACCAACATCTAAGGATTCCTACATTTCCTGCAGGTGATGGAGCTGGAGCCTGTGATGGTGATGATGATGATGATGATGATGATGATGATGATTGGCTTATTATATTCCACCTGCTGGATAGTTTTGATTTATGAATGTTATATGCCAATTATAAAATGTTCTAAAGATTTTGGCTTTACTGCCACTTTATTTCCAGATCATCTTCATCAGACATTTATAATTTACTTGTTTTTGTGCCAAGTGCCAAATGTTTATCAGGTCCTGGAAACAACCGGTGCTGGTGGCATGGAGGAGGGGGGATGAGAGAAAGCAGGTGAATCCATCAGCCTCTTCATCATCTGCTAAGTGACACAGGTGGGCTGTGGTCAGATGCTCGGGGATTCAGAACCATCTGGTCCAGGCTGGGAGTACGCGAGCTGAAAATTGATGGTGGTCCAAGAGGAAAAATAATTGGAGATAGGAGTGGGGCTCAGGCAGAGAGAAGGAGCTGGTGAGAGGAGATGAGGAGGCTCCTGGCGGAGAGGAAGAGCCACAGTGGGGGTGGGGATGGAACGAGGCTGCTGGGGGCAAGCAGGGAGGCAGCAGCCAGGAATCTGTATTTACTGAGTGATAAATTGGGAGACACGGAAGGATTTTAAGTCAGGGGTTTACAAAATCAGACTTGCATATTAGAAAGATCAATGTAGCTCCCACAGGATGAGAGGGGGCCGAGCCAGTGATGATAGTAACCACACCCAGGAGCCTACCTAGCGGAGGCCAGCATGTAGCAGGAGAGTCTCGGGTGCGGGGTTAACCCTTTTCTTGCTGCGTCTGGGCGCGTGACGCTCAAGGCAGTGTCTACTAAGCACACGGTGCTTTCAGTGCCTTAACAATCCCAAGGCTGTGCTCACATGTGCCGAGTATCTGTTCTGAGTAGAGGGCACCGAATTCCATCAGGAGGGGCTGCTGGAGGACACTGATACAACCCACATGAATGTTAACAAAGCAAGTCACAGGAGAGACCCGGAAAATACAAGCACTCAAGGCACAAAGAGGAATTAAAATGGCTCGGCCACTGTTTGGTGGGGATGGAGGAGGAAGGCCTGGGGACGCCTGGTCCCCTGGCTTGAGTACACGTGCTGGTGTGGCCTTTCATTGGACCACTGAGAGGCCAGCAAAAGGAGAGAAGGGCAGGCTGGGTGCACTGCTTAGTTTATTTGAGGTGTCCTTGGGACACTGAGGAAGAGACATTTGCTTGGCATATTTGAACTAAATTGGGTGCTCCAATTTCAGAGGAACAAGAGCTGTAGGTTTAGGGGCCGTCGGACTGCAGTGGGAGTCGAGTCATCGGTGGTGGCCAGTGTCTTCCAAGCAGTGACCAGAGTTAAGAGACCCCCATCCTGGGCAGTGGGCCTGTGTCCCCGACTACACTGCATTGTACACACACACACACGCATAGTTCGACAGGTCTGGGAAACGATGTTGCAAGGAAACAGACTTGCTAAACTACTGTGACAGTTTTCTCACAGATCAGTGTTGAGGGATCTGGTTTACAGGGGGAGAAGATGGGGGTGTTTGCAAGCGCCCCCTTGTGGCCCACAGTCTCTGCCCTCTGCGCTTCCCCTTCACAGGGCTGAGCATGCGCTGAGAGAGCCACCTGGCCACTTGTCTTCAATGAGCCCTCTTTCCTGCACAGAATTCGGATTGACCTCTAACACAAAGTCCAGAAGAAAATTATTCTCAATGTGTTCAGTTATCCCCTGTTTTACAAACGTGGCCTCTGATTTCCCCACTTAACTACTCCTTTCTAAATCCTCTATCTCTTGCTCCTGTTATTTTTCTCCAGTTCCTTGTTCCATCCTTTGTTCCTTCGTCAAAATGACAAAAACCGATTTCTGACATGTCTTGCATTCTGCCTTGCTCAGAAACCCTTCCGAATACAGCTGCCAGCACGCTTCCCCCACGCCGCGGTCCTGCTGTCTCTCATCCACAGGATGATGACACTTCCCTGGCCAGCTACGCCATGCGCAGACTTTCCTCCCAGGAAAGTCTAAAATGAATGCGCGCCCAGCCTGTGCGATGATGATCCCCTGGCAGAGCTCTGCAGGGCCGTGAGACCTACCTCTTCCCACTAACCCCCTGTAATTCTCGTATCTGCTACGTGAGTTCCCAAGCTGGGGTTTCAGCGATCGTAAACGTGGCTTATTACAAAGGAGAGATGAGACTCAGAGCCCCCGACCCTGGGTTTGGAGCCTGGCGACCCCCTTTGACAAGCTGCTTAACGTCTCACCTATAAGAGACGAGGGTGCCTGCTAACACATCATGAAGTTACTTTGTATGGAAAATGAGACAATCTACATGAAAGTACTTTCTAAATTAGAAAGTGCTACGAAAAGCATATCCTGTCTCATTAAAAATTTATCTGAAATTCAAGAAAGCAGGACTTTTAAACCATGGGTTCAGTATCTTTGAAATTTTCATTCTTTTAGATGAAGTTACAGGTCGCTACTATTTGAGGTGATTTAAAAAAGGGACCTTGAATTGGGACGCAGATGTATAGAAGCCAAATGAACACTCGACACATTCTCAGGGATTCTCAACGTCGGCTTTCCAAAACAAAAGAAAAACGAAGCATCTGTAGTTTTAGGTCACACATTCCACACTCTGCCAGCACGTTCCTAAGAGGAAGGTACACATGTCACGGGGAATGACAGCTCCTGAAGTCACTGGACCAAGTTCAGAAAGTATTAAAAAATTTGGTTGAGGAATCAAAAACTAAAAATTCAAAAAATATTTAAGTGCTTTCTAATGCATGTATTACGTCCAAAGCAAAAGCAGATGTACAAGCACATCATTGTGACTTCATTGCAAAAAGATTATGAAAAGCGGTGTCAGTAGAAATCAGTCATACTCAACTCCTCACTGGCACAATGTAAAGATTCAAAGTGTCACTGAAGTTGCAGTGTGACGAATGCAAAAGTACGCACGAGTTTGTGGAGGCTCACCCACACCCTTGCATCCTTAAGTCTGCTTTCCTCTGCGTCAGGTCCGTTTGCTGCGAGGGACACCGTCCATCCCATCCCTCAGCCTGGCCTGCATCGTTGGCCTTGTGTTACTCGTGGATTATTTCCAAGTGGGTTTGTTTTCTTTCCCCAAACAGATCAAAAGCACCTTAAGGCCAAGACAAAACTCTCATCCTCTCTGTTCCTTACACTGACTAGACTCTTACCCAGTATTTCCGGAGTAACTGAAATGTAGTCTAACAGGAGCCCGTTATCTCTGATTTTTCAGCTGTGAATGTAACAGAAGTACAAAATTATTTCATTTATCATGAGAATGTAAACTTAGCTCCTCATAAACATTTACTATTGTGTTGAGAGGACCATTTTTATTTTTGGACTAATGTCTTATTCAGTCAATGAGATGTATTGTATAAAAAGTGGTGCTTTAACATCATTTTCTAATTACTAATCAAATCCAAAGCACTTAGAAAATTCAGGACGGTTGATTTGAAACAGTTTGCTATTATGCCAAGGCGTTTGTTAGAAATAGAGCATCCATACAAAATGTACAAAAACCTTTTCAGTCCTGTATTTCTTGACATAATTTGAAATTAAAGTGGTACTCACACATCGATTAAATCTATCGCAACTATATGGGGAATACTGGCAAAAAGAAGTGGTTGTTTTTTTTCCTCTTTCAGTCCCTCGCATTTTAAGTGTCTTATGAATGACGAGGGCAACACCACTTCTCGAGTTTGTTGAGAACTTCAAATATCTAGTCCCCAGGCGCAAGATTCCTCGCGAGGGGTATCTAGGCCTAACCGAGGTTTCAAAGCAGTGCCCACATATACCGTACTTGTTGAACAAATTCAGATTTATTGAAAGTAAACATTTACACTGGCTACAATGTTAGAACTATTACAAAGCTGGATAAAAGAGGCTTACGTAGCAATAGAAGGCAAGTGCAATAAAAAGTGAATAGAGAAAATATCTGGCCTTAGTGATCTCTTGGCAGTATTTACATTATGTACATATTGTTAAATATTTATAATAACTCTAAGGCACCAAAGGCTAAGTAGCAGGTCGCAATTCTATCTTGTGCACACAAGTTGAAAAATGTATCGTAAAGGAGACTATGCGGTTAAAGGAACAGAGGCATATCTTCATGTTTACATAAAGGCGTGGCTGCATATTTTAAAATCCCAAATGATACATTAAGTATTGGGCAGATTGAAGAAATTATTTTTAGAACATTAAATTATGTTGACTTTGTAAATAAGCACTATTTCTTACTGACTTGCTGGTAAATGTGTAACGTAATCTATTCTTCAACACGGCTTTTTCACACTCACGGGTATGTTTTGCCTAAAAACTACTTGAAATTCTTTTGACCTACCGAAACGTATCCTAATATATCATAGTGTACACAAAATCCCCCAGAAAAATTAACTGGATAATAATATACATCAAATTTATGTATAATCTGACAAAAATCTAGCAGGCATTCAATGCCAAAATGCTTGAATATTCAGCCTGCCATTCTGGCACTGGAGTTGGGTATTTTAATCTTTTAACCATACAGGGTGGCTGTAGGTGAAGGGGAGAAAACTGGCCCATGGAGAAAATCAACCTAAAAGGGAACTCGTTATTTTCAACCCCCTCACAGCTCATTGGGTGTTAACTATGTCATTCAGCACCAGTGACTGAAAATACCCAATCACCGCATTGACGAGAGGTAACAGACAAATATCTGTCCTGGCACAGTCTCAACTCCTGATTATTTGATGAGTTCTACTTACTGTAAAACTCCATTTCTTTCTTATACTGGAAACCTGATTTACCTCAACAGTTTATCACTTGTCTTGAGGTAGTGTTATAATGAAGAATTCATCAAGACAATAGAATAACACCATAATATTATTAAAATGTGCTTCAAGGGCCACCATGAAACCCATTCATTGAGACAGCAGATGGCCCAGGGTGAGTGGCCTGCCAGACATGTGAACTTACTACCCAACAAAGTCGTCCAGATTTTGGCGAGGATAATGAATATATCCTGACAACTCTCTGAAACCCCATGCCCTAATCAAGTTGTGGTATTACAATAAAGTACTGCTAAGACTCTTTCAATGATAATGAAGATTTATAGGCTTGCATGTTAGTTTCCTTTCTTTTAGCAAAGGGGAAGAAAACTGAGGGTTTCTTTTCTAAACACCTAAATTTCTTAATGAGAAATATTCAGAGAAATATTAACCACAGTTTGTGTTGGCTTCTTCTATGTCATAGTATTTGACAGTAAGTTTAAGGGCTTATATTTAAATATTCTATTTAAATTTTATACTCTATATTCAAACTTGAAATTTAAAAACCACCCTCAAGTCCGACATTTGACTGATATTTGCTGAACAAAAATAAAAATCATTTCAATGTAATGCAACCTAAGGCACCGCTAAAGTACCTTAATACTTAATAACATAAGTATAGTATTGCTTTTTTCCTCTTTCGACTGTTTGATCGTTTTTTCAATACAGTGGACAATAGAGACGATAAGTTATTCATAGTGAAATGTTCACAAAATCAGTAATGCCAGAAAAAGCACAACTAATAAAATAAGGTTCTTCTTCTCCTCCTTCAAGAATGAAAACGATTGCCTTTGCTCAGTGGGTTTATATTAACTAGTAACGGCTACACAATTAATACAGCTAGCACAAAGCAGCAGTGAACAGACTTCGGATAATCACACGAACACAAAAGAATGTCACGTTTGGAATCAGAAAGTAAGTCAACAGAGAATATCTTCACGTGGGGACTGAACCAAGGCGTGGTGATAAATGTCTACACTTCGACATTTAAGGACCGGCTTGGACTTTGGAAATGAGCTACTCATTTCCTAATGATGTTTCTTAAAATCAGATGCTTGGGAAACAAAGGTAAGCATCAGTAGACTACAGTATTCCCAGTGCCAAAGCTTCAGTGAAAAGTTTTGCTCCACTTATAGAGTATCTGCTTACAAAGGATCTGACAGTTTTTCAAAACAAATTGACAATGTGTCATTCTGCATTGCAACAGCATTCCATTAATTATCATTAGAAGACACCTTATTTTATCATAAAAGGTGTCTACTGTCTATATAGTGTTACTAGGTATTAAAACTACCAACTACATTCCTCGCTCTGAGAGGTGAGGCTACTCGCGTCCTTAAATTGGCAGGTTTCTATTATGCAAGTTTCCCTCACCTCCCTCCATAGCCTCCCGAGTCATAGAAGTCGCCCTTGCCACTCAGCTTCGAACACTACACTCCCGACAGATTCCTGCTCAGTAAACCCTCAATGGATCAGGTCGGTGGTTTAAGAATTATCCCTGCAGGCACTGGAGGGTTTGTGGAGGAGCCTCAGTGGTCCTCGCAGCCCAACAGGTAGGGTTCTAGGACCTCACTTTTCAAATCCTGCCCTTACATCTTCATATTTATGTCATATATAAAACGTCCCATAAAATTAATTTGGGAAAATAATTCTGTTGCTTAAAAATGTTTTTAAAACACAAAGGGACTTGGGTTAAGCAAGCAGTCCTCTTGCCCTGCCTGAAGTCTTCAAATGTCTGGTCACAGGACACACTATAAGATACTGTCACTTGGCCCTGGAATGCCAACATTATCCTCAGCCTCATTTTGGGTTCGAAGGTACAAGTCAAAACAGATCAACATTTTAAGTGGACTGTACCACAACGGTTAACACCCCAACCATTTCCAGTCACTTTTCGCAGAAAGCAATTATTTACAATCTCAGAAAACAAATGCTTAGTAACGGCTTCCTGAAGAGCAACCCTTAATGACACGTATGACCTTTTTTCTCATCGTTTATATGCCAAAGGAAACAAACACAGAAGTTACAACATTATACTTGCAGATGACAATGCATTTTTATTTTTTCTAAGTAACTGAAAAGCAGATATGAGCCTTGATTCAGGGTTGGGCTGGAGTGGCAGACAGAATCATTAAACCGCTCTCATGAACGGCCCTATTCCAGACGTCACGTGGAAAAACCGAACTGTCAACTAAAAGTTGTAAAGACCAAGATAAAGCAACAGAAACGACGTTGGTGAACACACGACCCTTGAAAGGGGGATGAGGGCACTAGTGCCGTTGTTCTCTATAAACTTATTTTGTGTTCTTTTAATATAAAAGAAATCTCAAAGTTTGTCTTCTTTCTCAATATGAAAAAAAAATAAGCAGAGGTATTAGATGAAAAAATATAAAAATGCTGGTGTGCTCTAAATAAATTTAAAAAATGTTCCACTGTAGAAAATAAACATACATACTGTTTAAGTTCTGAGGCCTTCCTATGAAACACGTGATTACTTGAATACAGTTTTAATCCACCAGGGGCATCTATTTTCCCAAATTATGACTTTTAGATAACATTACTAAAGAGCTGAATTTTCCTGAAGAAAACATTCTTTAAACAAATAGAAAAATTGTTTGCAAATATTTTCAGTGAATGAACAATTATGGTAAATTTGGCTTATATCTTGGTTTCTGTCCAGATTTCTGCTTCCTGAATATCATTTCTTTTCACTGAATGAGAATAGAATAGCGGAGCTGCGCCATCTGTTGCCAAAACACACATGTGCACACAGACACGTGTGTGCACATGTGCGGTCACGCGTTTTGATGCATGAATCTACAGTCGTGTATGATACAGACTTTTGGGCAAAGCACTGCGTCTAAGACTAATTGTTTTCGTATAAGAAAAACAGGAGAATAGGGAACATCCCTCCTGAAAATATTTGAATGTTCATACCACTAGGTATACAGCACATCAGAATGTGCAAACGTTTGATTTATTGCAAAGTATCTTATAGATTTCAACATCGTTATAAAACGTTCTCAGTTCTGTTTTGGTACCCTAAAGTGTCGATATGTGATGCCAGATTTCCAATGAAAGAGTTCAATATAAAAATATCAGCACAAAACTGTTTTTTCAATCTGTTTATTGTGTCAGCAACCCGAAGTTCAGTCTAAGTGCTGCTGCAATTTTATCACTAGACTCCATGACCCTACAATTAATAAACTGCATACCATTTTAGGTACTTAATGAGATACTTAGAAATACTAAGAAAAAACCAGTATTCAAAGGATTAATTTTGTTTATAATAACAATAAATTATGTCGTCATCTTCTTCAGTTCAAAATCCAGCTTTGAACCCGAGGAAGGCTTTCCAGTCACGTTGACCACAGGCTGGCCCTTCAACCTGTAGCGGTCTGGTTCCCGATCACCCGGAGGATCTCTCTGTGAATGCCTCCTTCTTGTGTGTTGATGTTCGCATCTCCCACTTGGCCGTCTTCATAGCTGAAGCATTGAACAGAAACATACAACATGAGAAACGTTGAGACACTCAAAAAAAATTCAAGAAGCATTTCCAGTAGCTTAAAAATGCTACTTGATACCTAAAGCACAGCCTGAAAGAATCAATAGCAAAAGACAGTCATTTCTCAGCTGTGTTTGATAATGCATCTGCGTCTGCGTCTGCGTCTGCATCTGCATCTGTATCTGCATCTCGAAACAGAGCAAAGCCTGCATCACTAAACCCCCGGCTATTCTCTGCCATGCCCTGACCTGCCCCTTCCTTCCTCTTTACCTTTCTCTCCCCACAAAGCACTGCTTGAGCTGCAGGATATGCCTGGCAGACAGTTCCCACCGTGGTGACAGGAAGCGGCAGTGAAAGAACACGCCCGCTTCGACCACATGTTCTTTGGTCTGCCCTCGCCCCTGCTCCGACTGTTTACGTATTTCCGACCCATTACCCCCCACGCAACCACTGCGCCTTCTGCCGCCAAGCCTTTGCCACGCTGGCCTTCTAATTTATCATTCTGTTGTAATCAGTGATGCATTTTTTCCCTCTCCACTGCTTGTTCCATCGGGTCTGATGATAACATATTCTTATTTATGTGGGTCCTTCGCATGAGAATGCAACTGTGCTAAGTTTAGCTCAGTAATAGAAGGGAAGATAAAACGCAGAAGGACAGCAATTACTAAGTCCTTTAGAAAGAAATAATTATATTTTAGATGGTAATTCATTTCTCGAATAAGCCTACTGGGACAATAAAAGTTTCCCAAGAATGAATTTTTAAACTTCCATGATAATATTCAGAGCAGAGTAGCCAGTGCATCCACTTTACTTCAGAAAAATGGTGTCCAGACAGGAGCTTTAGAGAAGGGCTGAGCACTTCACGACAGACACCCAGGGTGTAAGCGCGGCCTCGGAGATGCATGTGCACCTTGGCTTTCCCTCATCGCACGTCGTGCTCCCCAAATATCACAGCACAGGGACGAGCAACAGATGACGCAGGCCATGAGGGCCTACTCCCGATGTGAGCCACCACTGGAACCCCGAGGGACGACCGCTCACATCGAGTTTAAACTCCTAACAACGGCCCCAAGGCGGCCTGTCAACACCGCTAATTCTCACCCACAAGCGCGCACCGCACCCCCACCCCTGGATACGGAAGACCCTCGAAGGGGAATCAGTGCTGTGAGGAAAAGGGCGCATGTAGTGCACAGCCTCGTTCTAAGTATTTTCTCAGAAGATCAAGCAGGAAACTCCCTGCTGAGAACTGGAGAATGTGCAAAGTGAAATGCGGGAGAACTGTCCAAATCTAAGCGGGTGCTTTGTGGTGAAATATGTAAACATGTATTTTATTGGGCAAGAAAATTTCTATCCTGGTTTTTGAAGAAATCCTGGCTACTCATTGGACAGAAGGTAAACTAAGCCACCCCTGATGCTGAGCCGAGGCTGGGGCGGGGGCTGGGCAACCTGCCCAACGGACACGATGCTGTTTGACCTGGCCAATCTGGCTAGCGCCTCGAGGACTTAGACTATGGGAAACAGACGTGAATGGCGGAGAGAAGACAAAACAGACACAAAGACCGCTGTCCTTGGAGAAAAGTGGGCAGAACGGAAGGTCTGAGAACTCTCTTGGTTTTGACGGCTTCCCAATTCCCTAATGTGCACGTATGTTGGTCCTGGCCCTAAGGCACTTTGGTGCACTCAACACGCCTGCTGTGTCCTCTACACTTTGGACACAAAGTTGACAAAGATATGCTTGGCCTCATTGGTACCCGGCCTCCACACTACCGTTTCCACTCCTTTCCATTCCTTCCCATGTAGAATCGGCCTTTGATTAAGCACCCCTATGTTCACTGCAACGTTATTTACAACGGCCCAGATACGGAAGCAGCCCAAGTGTCCATCAGCAGATGAGTGGATGAAGCAACTATGGGACATTTACACAATGGAATTCTACTTGGCTGTAAAAAAGAAAATTTTACCTTTGCGACAGCGTGGATGGATCTGGAGAACATTACACTAAGTGAACTAAGCCAGAGAAAGACAAGTACCATGTGATTTCACTCCTATGTGGAATCTAATGAACAAACTGAACTAACAAGCAAAACAGAGACACACTCATTGATGGAGAGCAGGCTGGCAGCTCTGGGGGAGGGGAGTGGAGGAGGAGGGGGGACTGGGCAAAAGGAAAAAGGACTCATGGACATGGACAACAGTGTAGTGACTGCAGGGGCGGGCACAAGGGGGACAAATGGTAATGGAGAAAAATAAAGAGATTTGTCTGTACTACAGAACTTCTCATTTTTTCCGCAACCCACCGCGATCGTTCGCCTAACCCTACTGCTCTCCTGACAAGTGCTGACCACGGGTGCCCCTGGGCTCCTCGCCGATGACCTCGGGAGCTTTTGCCTGCGGTAACATCTCTAGTCCGCAGCCGACTGCTCTTCTTCTTTGTGTTTTTACTTTTCAAATCTTGGCAACCATAAATACCGCTGCAATGAACAGAGGGGTGCATATATTCTTTCGAATTAATGTTTTGGGTTTCTTCAGGTAAATTCCAAGCAGTGGAATCGCTGGGTCATTGCTGGCAGGTCCATTTTTAATTCTTCGAGGTATCCCACACTGCTTTCCACAGCGGCTGCCCGGTCTGCATTCCCACCCACAGGGCACGAGGGTCCCCTTTTCACAGGTGACGCTCAGACTTACTTTGTATGAACAGGGTACACCAGCGCGGTTAGACAACCACATACTTTACAAAGTGATCCCCGACAGTCCCAGTCCCCACCCAGCACCGGCCACAGCGATCACAATTATTACTGATGGTGACCCTTACGCTGTACTTCACGTCCCCATGAACACACAGGGGGGAGGCGGGAGCAGAGCCCAAGAGTGAGATGCAGGTGGAAAGTATCTTTTTCTATTGTCTACAAAGCCTGCCTGGAAGCACAGCAGCTGTGGGCTGAGGACAAAACTAGCCCAAAGCATTCGGCTCTTCTAACCCAGGAAGCAGACATGGTCGTAAAGGAAAACAAACCAGCACATGACTTTGTCAATTGGCAGAGCTCAAGAGGCGTCAGAGGTGGCACGAGGGCGCTGGGGACAAGCCGGAAGACACAGCCCTTGATAGCTGTTTATTAGCGCTGCGGACAAACACTGGGCTGTATATGAGAAGTCCCTTCAAGTCCAGAGAGCAACGCAATTAAAAAAAAAGAAAGAAAAAGAACAAG
The DNA here is from genome assembly GCA_007922815.1 of Macrotus californicus. Lineage (NCBI taxonomy): Eukaryota > Metazoa > Chordata > Mammalia > Chiroptera > Phyllostomidae > Macrotus > Macrotus californicus. The sequence goes on along the minus strand of VMDR010013936.1, from coordinate 11,015 downwards.
TTGTCAATAAAGAAAACGACACCCTTGACTGGGGTTTTATGAAGGAAGAAAAATAACTTATGTTCCCAGGAGTATGAAACGATTACTAAAACTTTCGTTACAAATAAACCGTTTTGCTTACAAAGCTGTAAGAGAGAAATTACTACGATAGATGGAATTTAGCTCTTGGGGCCTCTCTTGGATATGGGAAGAAATTTCACAGAGAAAACTTGGGGATATTTTGATGACCTTTATTCTCAGACTGTTGTCACAGCTTGGTGACAGACAGTTCCGTTCCAAGACTGGCACAGGTAAGTTTGCTTTCTGTCCCCTAAATCTGGAACCCAGAAGCGACGGCATTGTTTTCCCTGAGCAACAGAAAGAATTCACTGGAAATCGAATGATGCCCAGCACCTGCCCAAAGGTCCTGTAAGGGACCTGACGCAACCTCACAGCCCGTGTCCGATCTCGTCACTGGGTTAGAAGACTGGGTCCCTTGCATTGCTTTCATCCGATGCGTGTTCAGTGTTTCCGCACAGGAGGTGCGACTCCCAAACACAAGCGTCATTCGACTTTACCCGGGCAGGCACTGGTCATGCAGACAGCTGTAGGGTGAGGCAGCCTGGGTGGTACGAAGCAGGGTGAGCAAAATCTGGAGCAAACATAGATGTCACATCTGACGGGGGTGTCAGGAAAGGCCCTCGGAGACGACCCCGGGCTTCAGACTCGGAAGACCGGCTGCAGGCAAGCTGGTAAGAAGGCCAGTCACTTGGACCAACTGACAGTGAAGACACAGTCAGGGGAAAAACAACTCCAAGCTGTTGGAACTCACTCAGCGGTTTGTGCCGGTAACTGGAGGAAGGTAAATGGGCTCCACATAGCAGGAGGGCATGTTTGTATTTGTTAACAAGGAGCAGGCTGGTGGAGCAAGGACTAAACAAAAATGTTTGTGGAAAATTAACGTGGTATAAATGGTGCGATCTTGTAATTTTATATGCATAGAAATGTAGGCTACACACCAAAAGAGGAACCATAGCTAACTCTAAATGGAGATACCATGGATGGTTTTCTTCTTTCTGCTTCCCCTTGATTTCGGTTTCCGGCCATCGAACAGGCGGCACTGACTGTAACGTTCAACAAAACGGGCATCGCACTAGACAGATCGGGGCAACGAAGAGGTCGGTACACAGAGAGTAACTAGTGTTTTCTGGGGCGCTCCGGGGGAGAGAATGACCAAACCACGGACACGAAGGTGCTGGCAGGACACTGAAGGGATACACGGGGGAGCTGATGCCTACCATGAGCAAGAAAAAGGAAAAGGGCAGCTGCAGCACCAGGGCAAGGCCTCTGATGTGTAAAATGACTGCACAGGTTGGGGAAGCAGAGACCGTGGGGAGGGCCCTTAGCAACAACGGGTTCCAGTTCGTACATACTGAATTGAAGGTGTTAGCAAGCTTTGTGAGGGGGCACACTCAGCGAGCAGCTATGGGGTGGGCCTTTCATTCATTCCCACTCTGCGCCGAGCACTGTGCCAGGTGCACGCACACACACCAGCTCGACCTGAAGGAGGACGCCGAGTCGTGAAGACCATCCACCTACAAAAGAATAACCCACTGACAAAACCACTCCCCGGGCAGCACACAGTAGCACAAAGCTGCAGCACCAGGAAGGCAAGAGAGGCTTCTGGGAGGACAACCGCAGAGAGGAGTGGAGTCAGATAGTAAGTGTGAGGGGAGAGGGGGTGAGAGCACCGGGCTCAGTGGGCCAAGAGCCAAAGTCCGGAGGGCAGGCAGCAAAGCCTAACACCCTGAGGGTGAGAAATGGCGGCCGTGAGCCTGGGGGCTGCATCTCCTGGGCCTTCCACCGAAGCGGTTCTGAGGGGGGAACAAGGGCGGAGGAGCTGCTAGGTTCCCTTTGCCAAGGAGACTGGACTTCATCTTACAAGCTGCAAGCAGCTGTTAAGGACTCTGGAGCAGGGAGTGATGTGGCAGTTTAAATCTGGGAAAGAGATCTGGGCTGGAGATAGAGAAATTGGATTTATTATAGACTGGGGACAAAGCAAAGCTCCCCGATCCTATCAGCATGATGTCACACAGCTCTACTGAGCCCTGACAGATGCTCTGTCATCCAACTCTCTGAATAAGTTGTCTCCTCACTGCGTTCCCCATTGGACACTGTTTATCTTTTGTAAAGATAGGTCTCATTTCATTGAATGGCCATTATACGGGTCTTATTTTATAAAATTTTCCTGTAGCTGCCTCCTTAGATGTATTTCAAACTTTGACCTTAAATAAAAACGACATATAATCCAAGAGATCTTCCTTTTTTGCCTTTGCCTCTGTTTACTCATTAACATATGCTGACAAGCAAGTGCCTGTTGGGGGCCCCACGTGAAAGGCTGCAGGGTGCACAGGAGAGTGGGGGTGGGGAGTTGGCCTCCAGACGCAGTGAGTAAAATGAGGTTTAAAAGGAAGCTCTGTGGTGAGCTGCAGAACCCTGGGGAGATTCACTGTGATTAGGAGCTTCGGGGGAGGGGTGGTATTTGTGCTGGCCCTTCTAGGTAAAATAGGAAGTCCTGAAATAGATCTGCTTGACTCAAGAACTTGAAATACTTTCTCTATCCTGCAGATGATCTGTGTTATTTGAACTTCCTGTCCTTAAATATCTGAACTTCTTGGTATGTTTCCAGAACTAGGAGAGGGTATAAGTCTTAAATTTCGTTAATAGACAAAATATGTAAACAATTCACTTGCAGATCTGTCTGCTCTCAATCAAAGCACGGGAGCATTAAACACATGGGTGGCAACGCCAAGTAAGCTCTCTTGGTCCAGGTCCGGGGTTTCTCAACCTTTCCCTGGACCCACGCAGAGAATGGAGTCTCGCTGTGACAGTGGTGGGAGCCCATGGCATGAGACACACACATTCTGTTTACCTGCCAAAGCATCAGTCACCTTCCCTTGAATTTTATTATTGAAGCTCGCTTATGAAAAATACCAAGTTTTCCTCTCTAGCCCTCAAAGTCCCATTCACTGTGAAACACATACTTTTGTTGTATGTGAGCGGAGCACAGTATGCCTACTTGGTTTTCACACTCCCTGTGTAAGTCCAGCTCTTGGCCCTTTTTAAAAAGCTGCCTTATTTTTGTGTGTTGACCTTCATGTCTTTGTACATACAGGTCTCAGGTCAGTACTGAAATCAAACTTTGGCAATAATTCCTAGAATTGCTGAAAATTCTTGAAATTGGCTGGAATCTGTTCATAACATCTGAATTATTAGATTTTTTGCCTGAAGCATTTGCATTTGATTAAGTTTATTCATTCTGGAATTTTCCAACAAGATTTTAAAAAAACTTCCATTTTCCTTTTTTCCCCTTGAGGGAAATCTTCCTTTAAATTTTACTTTCAATTTTTTCTGATACAGTAGTTAGTCTGTTCCCTAAAATTTCCCCTCAATTTTTCTCTCCTTCTGTGTTATTATTTACTTGTTAGAAAGATAAGATTAGCCTATCAAATGATTATTTTATTATCTCCTTCACTCTAAAAATCTGATTGGCATGGAAGTTATTTTGATTTTTAAATTTTTACTTACTAACAACGAAAAAGGAAGGCACGTTAATTTATGTACTAGTCATCATAAGAGATGACATATTGTTTTAAAAAAAAGAACAGACATTGACTTTCTCTCTGAAATGGGAAGTTTGTGATAAGTTGCTTCTTTCTCATCAATTTATTTTTCACCCAGATGTTTCCCCTCAGCAGGGAGGCACTTCATTGTAATTCTGCGATATCATTTTATAAAGAAAGAAATGGATGGCTGTAATTAGCATGTACATTAATTAGTGGATGGATTCCCCTTTTGACGTGTTTTGAATCTTATCAATTTCCATTAATTAGTCTCTTCTCTCCAAAGGGTGCAGAGAGAAAGGATGAAATCTCACTTGTATTTAAGAAAAAGTGAAAATCATTATCTTAACAGAATTCTTTCCTTTGTATTATTTGGAAAGTATTGGAGTATACTGGAAGTATTTTCTTCAGGTAATTTTTCCTTAGTTTTTTTCTCCTCATGAAATAATTCTTCTCTCCACCAAACACACAAATATATGCACCCCACACACGTCCCTACAGACTTATTTTACATATAATTTATGCAAAATTTCAATTAATTAACACTTGAATGCTCATTGCCTACTTAAATACCTGAAGTTTTGTGGGGGGTTTTTTTTTAGCTCGACAAATTTGAGTTTTAGCGAGATGCTAAAAGGAACAGATTCAGTGATCGATGTCAGGCTAAGGAAGGACTTTGGACTCCGCCGACATGCTCCCTCCGCCCCTGGTTCCTAGGGTTTGACCAACGCAGAGACACTGGTAAAAGGGTGAGGTCAAGGTTCCCTAGTTCCAGCCCCACAAGGGCATCTTGGCTGCCTTCATCCCTCAACCAAAGGCCATGACTCCTTTCAAAGCTGCTGATCCAGAAAGGCCCCTCCAACTGGGTTCTGATGACTGCTTCCTGTCCTGCCCTTCTGGACCTCGGGATGCACAACAGCTTCAGAGCTACCAGATTCAGGTGACTCTCCTAGACCCATGGTTCCCTAGAACTACACCTTGGTAAGTACTCTACTTGTGGATGGTAGGAATGATCCCATTTTCATGGGCCACTGGTTTCCTGTGGGAAATCTGGCTGATCAGGGCCTATTCTCCTGTCTACTGGTGGTACTTCATTGTATCTACTGATGAAGCTTAAAAAGTTATGCAACTTGGCTAATGTCTCCTTATTAATAACTGGTGAGCCTGGACACATGCTGTCTGACCGAAAGTGGGGCTCTTTTCATTACTCCCTCTGCCACCTCACCACTAACAAATGAATCTACAGACATGTATCTGTCTCATAATATGCAATTTATGTATTATATGTGTTCTATGCACATTGGATACACAGACACATAATATATGAAACCACATCATAAGAAATTCAGTTTTCATACCACCCACAAGAAAGCCAGGCAGCTGCTAACACTTCCACGGTGAACAGACTGTCAGTAAGCTAACAGGGGGAACGCTACGGGCACTCAGCGCTATCTATGGCTACACCATACATCAGAGCAATCTGACGCAGTCATTTTGACGTGGCAGATCAAAAACAAGCCAGTACCTTTTTCCAGCTTCTTTTTAGAAACCTACAATGAGGTCAAAAGAGATGCTTAACTCTTTCCTGAGGTCCTTTCTGGGAAAGGACTGTGGATGAGGAAGAAATAGGTTTGAGAAAAGGGTTGGGAGTCAAGTGAGGGTGGGTGAACATCAGGCAGGTCTGCCTCCCTCGTTACTTACTTACGGACGAAAAACAGTGCTTTTATATTTTAATACACTTATGACACAGCTGTGTCAAAAAAAAAATCTACAGCAAGTCCCATCTTGTCAACCTAGAACATGTGGAATGTAAATCGGCTTTTTATAGGGACAAAACCCTCTCCTGATTGTTTTCATTCCATGTTCTAATGTCTTTAATGTGACAGCTGAGTATATTTATATACATATATCCACATATGTACATACATACACACAGACATACATCTCTACATACACACACACATATAGACAGATGGTTAAAGAGACAACATTTGTCTTCAGTTCTACATTCACAGCATTTAAACATCACTGTTTTTTACAGCTTATTAAAATAAAGCGAAAACATTAAGCTGATGAGAAATGGCGTCTGTTGGATGCTGGCAGCTTGGGTGACGGAGTAAAAATGTAATCCCTGCCGTGTCACTTATGGAGAAGCCAGGGGCATGCAGGCCTGAGCCTTGGCACTTACACAAAGAAGAACCGGGTGCAGACGTGATCGGTGTTGGGGACGACCCAGATCTCTCCGTGTTTGTGCAGGTCAGGGGAGGTGATCACTGAAAACCCGAGACAAAAGGAAGAAGGGTTTATTCTCTGACACCGAAGAGCACAAGTGTGTGCAAAATGAACAAATGGGAAACATTTAACCTTATTAGCTGTCATGAAACGTAAATAAGAACGATGAGATGCCACTCAACACCATGAGTGTGACGACAGGCTGGAAGTCACGCAGTGCCCAACGTAACAATCAAGTGGCAGGAACGTCCAAGACAGTCAACAGAGGCTATCAAAACTCCCAGCACAAGAATGAAATTTCAGCCAAAGTCAAAATTTCTTTTGCCAAAAACAGATTTTAAAGCAAGAACAAAAAAGGTATATGATCTCGCAAATACCTATATTAATTTTTCTGTCCCAATTCAGAACAGAAAAATAACTTCAGTAGAGGAACAGAAAGACTCAGGGGTTATTTTGTCAGGGCTTGGTTCATCTTAAAAAATGTTCATATTATCCATTCAAAAACCAACTAAAAGAGGAAGGTGGCATATTAACAACGGAGATAAGCGGCGCTTGATCAGAAAGACAGCCTCGCCACTCTGAAACACCTGCCAAAAACGAACTGTAGCTCTGTCCGCATTCTTGCCAACTCTGCTCCTTGGCTTCCCCCTTAATGACCTCTGTTGTCCCCGTTTTCCATTTGCACCCTTAGAGATGGTCATAAGGAATAAGGCTTTCACTCTTCTGTTATGGGTGTTCTGCAAATATATTCAAATTCTTGAACACAGATAAGACTGAGAGTTAACGACACAGGTTTGCAAAAAATGACATCTTACCTTCACATAAGGCTATGCATTTTAAGTTACGGCTTTGCAGGAATTGGGATTGCTGTCCTTTTTTCTGTGACTAAATTCCAAAAGAAAAAAAATTAAGAGTGAAAATGGGCAGTCACTAAATTGATCTTCAATAAAAAATAACCGTCACTACGATAGCTCCAGTTTTTTTTTAAAAAAATAAAAGGCCTACAGACACTAGCAGCAGTATCCTTGAACTCTCTCCTCATGGCAACCTATATTTGCTGTATCATTTAATTCTGTACCTAATCATTATTAAATCACTCTCAAAGTAAGTGAACTAAAAATGCTACATTACAGTGCAATAGCCTCACAACACGAAATGAGAATTCAAATTTATTTTTACTGGAAGCCTGGACCCTTTACTACACGGGAAACAAAATTAAAGCAGCATAATCTTTTCAAACATTAAACTCAATTATTCCAGATCACCTAACCGTGCAAAACCAACCCATTTTTTTAGCATCATTAAGCTACAGAGGTTCAGATAAGCCTCATGTGGAAACTCTGGGGTTTTGTGTTTAGATATTACATTAGCTACATTCTTTTTTTATTTTTTAAATTTAAAGTCATGCTATTCATCAGATGGATTTTTTTAAATTGTTGTTCAAGTACAGTTTTCTGTCTTTCCCCCCCCCGCCCCTCCCCACTACCCCAGCCCTCTCCACACCCCCCTTTGTTATTGTCCATATGTCCTTTATAGTTGTTTCTGTACACCCTTCACCCCTTTGTCCAGAAAGTTTATTTTCTTTGAAATAAGGTGTTGGTACTTGCTCTGCTCTCTGCCTGCAACTCCGTGTCTCCCAGAGATCCAAATGGCAGGTGCACTCGCTACCCACGGATCTCTATTCCAACAGAACCTTCTCGGAGTGCCTGTTCCCAACCACCCCACTCAGCATGCCTTCTGCTTCTATCTTCTGTCCCACAGCATTCAGCAACCCCTTTCCCTGATTCTCCTCCATAACACTTATCACCATTAGGTAGGCATCCTATCTACCTAAATGTATATTTGGTTTGTTTACACTAAATACGTATTTAGTTTATTTATTCACTCAGTCGAATGAAGGCTCCAAGAGGGTTTGTTTTTACTTATCTCTGTAGCCGAATACGTTGGAGAGTCTCTACCATTACAGCAAAAGGCCAACAAATACTTGCTAAATATTTACTGAATTAAAGGCATTTTGGTTACTCCATTTTAGGGTGGGTTTTATTTCCTTATGAGTAACGACCACTGAAAATAATTCTTCAGACTTAAAGGGCCCAGGTATTTGTTGGAACCCTGCTGGTGGGTGGAGCCTGAGTTCCCGCCTCACCCGCACACGCAGGAGCTGCTGGCCCACCTGGGATGCGCTGCTGCTTTTACTGCTGGAAGCTGGCTCATCCTTGGCCGACACCTTCTGCTTCTTGTTCATCCCTGAAAACATCAGCAAGACAGTAACTTAGGACCAAGACTGAGGTGGCTCAAAATACAATCCACCTGCATTTCCGAGTTCCACTTCAGGCAGAGGTTTAATGGCATCAGGCCCCTGAGGGAGACCGTGGCCTCTCAAAGGGGCAGCTGCCATGTCCTTGGTACCTGGGGTAGAGTCAGTGGGTTTCAGAAGTCCTGAGGGAGGCAGAAAGCAGACAATCCACCTGTGCTTCTTTGCATTGAAACAGGAATAGGAATAGGGTATTCTCTTGCATAAAATATAGTAAGAAAATTCTCAAAATTTGATTGTAAAAGGCTCCCTGACACATTCTTTTATTCTCATCATGTGATTAGTAGAAGGGGTAGGAAATAGGAACAATATAAAAAGACTTATGCTGTAACTTAACTGCATGAATTGTTGACATATGCTCAATTCCATATGGAATTCACTGCTTCTTCTAATAAAAAAAATTACATACATCCTTTTGTCCATGACACTCAACATCTTAGCCTACTCTCTTAATGCCATGATTTTTCACTGTGAAATATTTTAGACAACACAGAACTGAAATTTCTGTGGGTTTTAGGGCTGGTAGATCTGTAGCTCTAGTTTAGGTGAAAACGTCCATCGACTGCTCTGATGTGAAGGCACGTGTTCACATTTTTTTGTTGCTGTTTCAGCAGGTCTTGGGGAGAACAGAGAAAGCCTATCTGAAACCAGTGATGAACTACATCTCACTGTGGGGGCTCCCGAGTTGTTTTCTGATGAAAGACACTTCAGGAACTGCATGACAGCTGGGGACCTCCGTCCGGGCAGATACATATTCTCACAGATTTTACTGCCATTTGTGTCCCTCACAAACCTTCCCATGGACCTATCTGAGGACCCTACACACCAGCTTTAGCAGCAGAAATCAAGGCACTTGACGATTTGTTGTCTCTTCCTTTTCTGTACTGAGGATGTTTTCATTTAAAGTGGTTTAATATTAGTTTTTTGTTGTGTTCTGTTTTAATAAGATTTAGAGCCTGATTTATGCTGATTTTAATTGTTTTCTCCAGTGAACCAGGACATTCTATTTCCTATGCTATCTTCTTCCTAATGTTATTTACTTTCACAGTGTTATTTTGGTGTATTGTCCTTCCAAAGATCGCTGCAATAGTATTTATCAATTCATGTCCTTTCTACGACGCGACTTTGCCCCCCTTTTGTCAGGAGATGGGGGTCTAATCCCCCAACCTTGAATACAGAAGAGCTGTGACTACTATGACCAAGGCAGGAGGTGGCACCTGTGTCTCCTAAGGCTGGGTCAGCAAATGCACACAGGGTGTATCTGGGGCACTTCTGGGCTCTGCAAATGGGAAGGGCGAGTCACTGAGAAACAAGTTGCTGTGACTGGAAGAGCATAAATGAGACAGGTAGGAATCAGGCAGGTAGGCCTGGTCAACCAGCACCCAGTCATGAGACCCTCTAAGTGTCCTTTTCAGGTGAATGCTGCTCCTGAAGCATTTCATGTGATTGGACGTGCACACATGCACAGGAGCACACAAGCCACACCAACTACATGTGCAAGCACGGGAATACAGAAGCACTTAAAGGTTCAACGGGAAACCCCCTGAACCCCGAGTTGTAAAAGAGGAGGAAAAAAGTTCACTTGTTATTAATTACTTTCCACTTACACAGAATAAATTACTATTCTAAAAGATTACACTGATTGTTGTACCACAGTCCAAAAAATTTAAAAATACGAAGAAGAAATCATCTGAAACTCCCCTCTCTGAGGGTAGGAACTGTTAACAACTTGGTGATCCCTCTTCCCATGGTTTGAATTTTCCACGCTCCTCAGCACATGCTTTCAACTGATTCTAAAATGATTTCTTTCACACAACTTCATCAAAATATCAACAAGAAGTTGCCAATAAGTAGGATGATGTTATGGGTGTTTTTCGAAGCCTAAAACTTCCATACTGTTTAAAACTTCTACGTGGGATACACGATAACCCAAAGAGAAGCAGCCGGCATGATGCAGAATCACACTTGACAGTGGAAGTAATGCACACGAGTACTTGTCAGCATTTACCCGTGGACAGCACACACACAGAAACTACTGAAACAAATTAAAACTGACTTTGAAACTGACCAAACACATGTACCTTCTTGGACACTAAGGGGATTATTATAAATACATTTTGAAATGTAAGCTTTATTTTGTTCTGACATTTATCAAACAATTTAACCCAAATATGTCAAATAAGCTTCAGTCACTTGGACATAGAAAGAAATAGAAACCTAATAAATGCGGGGTTAGAAATGAAGCAGAAGCTTACCTGAGTAACCAAATGATATGCTTGACATTGGACTTAGGTAGATTCCACTTCCATACATTGCACCGTGCAGCTAAAATGGGAAGAGGCAGGAGTCAAAGGTTTCGAATGTTAATATTTTATAGTAGAAGGCAATCAATCTCATGGGGAAGCATTGACTGTTAGGAAGGGACAAAGATGTTATTGCAAGGTCTGATTTGAAAATAGCAGCACTGACATCCTTGCCCTTAACATGCAGAGTAAGTTGATACATGAAAAATGATAGAGGAGAAGTCCCTTTCCACCCAGCAATGACAACGAGAGTCACTCATCATAAAGCACAGTAGTAGGCTTTTGTGTTAATAAGTCTAACTTCCAAAGCCAAAACAGGCTGAAACAGACGTCACACACTAGGAAATCAATAGTGTCTGACTCAGATCTGCATTGCCCTATGCGGTCATTCCATGCTTAGTCTCTGAATTTTTCAAGTTACCGAGTTTCATTAACTGGAACTCTTCCCTGGTCTGAGAAGTGACTCAGAGAAATTCGAGCTCTCTTATTCTATGTTCTAGGGGACTTGCACCTTCTTCGGTATGAATCAGAGTTATGAACATTCACAGTTAACTGAGTCATCAC
>VMDR010013935.1:0-24262 GCA_007922815.1 Macrotus californicus | reverse complement strand
ATAAATAAACTAAAATCATATTTTTCAATAAAAAATACTTTTAATAATAATGTAAATGAAATTTTATAATTGAATTGATTTTGTTTTAGGAAATGACACTCTTCAACAAAAAGATGAATTATTCTGCTTGGGCGAGTGTTGCTTAGTTGGTTGGAGCATCATCCCATAAACCAAAAGGTTGTGGATTTGATTCCTGAATAGGCATGTACCCAGGTTGCAGGTTCAATTCCCAGTAGGGGTGACAAGAGAAGGCAACCAATTGATGTTTCCCTCTCATATCGATGTTTCTCTCTCTCTCTCTCTTCCTTCCTCTCTCTCAAAATCAATGAGAAAACAAATGTCCTCGGGTGAGGATTAAAAATTAAAAAATGAATTATTTTATTCTATTTCCTATATATATTTATTAAAAGGGCAAAAATTATCAGATATATTTTGTATTTATTGAAAAATATGATTTTAGTTTATTTATATTGTTTATTACAGTTATAGATTCCTAATGTTGAGCAATTTTGCCTTATATTCTGAATTAATATTCCTGATACAATATTACTTGGTTAAGTTGTAAGAACACTGTTTTAAGAGGGTGTTTTTTTAACAGCTGAGAGTAAATTTATAGATGGGTGACCAGGATCGTGAAAGGTGTGGAAATGACATTGAATGAAAATTAGAATATTTAGCTTGGAGAAGAGAATGGTTAAATTATCTCTCTTAGGAGGAAGAATGGTGGTTGAATTTTAAGTTTAAAAGCCTTGTATTTGAAAAGATTAATTTTGATTCAAATTTTTTCCAGAGGGATGAACTAAATAAGAAGTTACAGTAATAAATATTTAAAAGCATTTTTAATGTTAATTACAGAGCTTTAAAATTTAAGTGTTCTGCTTTACAAACACATAAGCCTTGTCATCAGTATACGTGGTAAAGCAGACGCTCGATGAGCTTTGGTGTGTATATAGCAAAGCCAATGCATGGTTGCGGGGGGGCGGGAGGGGCTGGTCTGGGTGGTTTTTGTGATACTTTCCAATTGCAAAACTGTAAATCTATGCTTCTGTAGTTGAAGTACACATTATGCCACATTATTTCTAGTCTATAAATATATTTTTAACTGCTGTGGGAGGCAGAATTCTAAAATGGCTGCCCAGATTCCTTGTTCTTGGTATCTTTAAGTAGGGAGGGTAGAAAAACCCACCTGCCCTAGGCCTCTTACTAGTAAGGCCATGTAGAGTTCCTCAAAAGGTCAGAGGGAGGAAATAGATAACTTAGATATCTGGGCAGAGCAAATAATTTAAAATGAGAAAAATTATGGCTAAAATAGTCTTAAAGAGACTACTAGAGTGGGTAGAAAGATACTTTGGATAAGGTTATCAAAACTAACGACAAGCATATTTTAACTAGAAAAGTAAATGCTTGAATAGAAGGGGTAGACGTTAAATTCAACTCAGAACTTGGATCAACACTATACAACAGTGTACACAGCTACTGAATGGGAGCAAGGGATGGCAAATGGGCAAACAAATTTGTGAAGATCTTACTTATATTTTAGGAAGGATTATTTTGCCTGCTTTAACAGGGTTATTATAGCTCATCAGCAGCAAGTAAAGTCAAGTATATGTATTAGCTTCACATCTTTATATACACTTTATTTTAGGTACAATGTAAAAATAAAATATATATACATTTTAAAGGGTACTTGTGAAAGTATTGAGTGTTAAAACACTGCTTCCTTCAGTTCCCCATGCCTGTTGAATGAATTACCACAGTAATTTAAAATAAGGCACTCAAATCATCTGATAAAAGCTTCATCAGAAATCTTGATCTCTTGGAGATAATTGGGAAAATATTTCTATAATTTGCTATGGGATCCTGTTGGTTTTCACTCTCTCAAGTTCCCCAAGTGAAGTCTGAAACTGACCCCTGTGAAGACGGGTCAAGGAGCAATGGCACAGACAGGCCGGCCCCTGCAGATTGGAAGAGAAGGAGCTGATGTACTAGGCTTGTCTGAGGTGCCACAAGATGAGCAAATCTCAGCATCCACCCACCAGAATCCTAAAGTGTATACAGAGGCCTTAAGCTGGTTCAGTCAGGTGTACTGTTACAATGATCTCAGCAGCACATTGCTCTCTAAAGCTTGTCTCCCTGCAGTGGCTCCAGCTGTGGGAAAGGTGGGCTGAAGGTACATGTGAAGGACCAAGGAAAGAGAGGGGCTGTGGAGCCTGAGATGATGGGCTCCAATTGGAGGGTGCACCAGCGGTCTCATCCTTTCCATTGATTACTGCCTCCAACAGACCTCTCAGGACATTTTCAGAGCCAGAGTCACCACAGTGTCAAACAATAGCTAGTTAGAATGACTACCACTAAACGAACTGCGTGGGTGTGAGTGTTCATTCACTGGTAGCTGTTCCTTTTCTCCTGTCCTGGATGTGAATTGCCTGTGGCTGCAATACGGTTTCCTGCCGCAGTGACTTTAAGTTGCCCACACTGCTTGTTAACGACCGATAGAGAGTGGGCAGAAGGGTTAGTGTGTGAGGTCTGAGCACATGTCCTCCAGCCTTCTAGCACTTCTGCCATTGGCAGTGACAGGAGCCTGCCTGAAGCAGGCGTTGTTCTTTCATTCAGAATCGGAGACACAGAGTCATTGAGCACATCTGAACCCGAACTGCTACTGGGACCAAGTGCAGCTTCACTGGCCAGGTAAGCTCAAGCCATTCAGCAAAACCACCCATGACATGAAGATTCCTGAAAAGAAGAAACAAATGTTTCCATCAAGGAACATGTATAAAGGACACATTGGCAAAGCCACAGGGGGTAGGTTCGAGCGAGGGTGGGAGACGAGGACGGCATAGTGGGGTGAAAATGGAGACAGCTGTACTTGGACAACAATTAAAAAATAAGAAAAGAAAACCAGAGATTTTAAATGAGTTGTATCTTCTTTATGTAAGCAAAATCTGACTGATAGAAATACCTAATTTTCTAGATACTATGCTACAAACTTTAAATTACAAGCCTATGAAAATATTATAATGAACTATTATAACAATACTATAATTATTGAAATAAAGTGATATTAACATTTCAATAAGTAAAGAGACAGTCTCAGAAAGATTTAAAAAGCCAACCTACAGCGTGCAGGTAATCAGTGGTGTGACTGACTCTGGAAGCTGAATCAGGTCTGACTCCAACAGCACAGATCTTTCTGCTTCTCCAACGCACTAAGGAAGGGAGACTCAATCACTTCTCCTTGTGGCCATTAGAAAGCCATAATCAAATATGCTTCATGCTGTGAGGGCCAGAAGTTTTCCTGTTTTTGAAAAAGAGGTTTTATCTCTTTGAATCGAACAGCACTTTTTGAATATGGCTTATACATAAGAAGGTGTGTGCAAATGCATAAATTCTGGCTCCTGATGAATTATAAAATAAAAATGTACATTGAAGTTACTTTAAAAGTGCAATCCCTGTTAGAGAATAATGTGTGGCAACCATATGCAATAAGTGGAGATGAGATCAGAACATCATTCTGTTACACTTCCATTAACTCTAATCACATTTTGTAGCTGATGCTCTTATGAGGGCTGCCAACTAACATTTTAGGTAAATGAAGAGCTAGGATATATAGCCTTCAGAAACAGGCACCTCTCCTGTCAAATGGGTAATTACAGGGGCTATGACTCCATTAGGAAAATGGTGGCAAATCAATGTAAACCCTAAGAGCTCAGATCCTTTGTAATTGATTGAGAGATTCAGTGACTTCAATGCAATTGAGTTTCAAATGTAAGAAGCCAATATTTGGCCAGATGGCTGCCATGAATTCTGGAGGGAGTTTATGAATTTTAATGAGACCGATGGCTGCACAGCTTGAGTCACAAGCGCTTATCCTGAATGAAATATGCAGATCGATATTGGAATTGCAACTCGGGCTATCCCACGTTTTTCGTTTGTTGTATCCCGACGCTCATGTTTATTTCTGCAGGTATGCAATTGCTTATCATACAAGGTCTGGAAGTTGTTAATGCAAATCTCAATTGATATTTGGAATTATAGCCTACTTCTTATTTTTGCTGAGAGGACCCATTGCATAGCTTAGGGTAATTTAGAGATTCTATTTCAGAAGTGTCCAGTTTGTGCAAACAAGAGACATTTAAGTTAATTTATGCACTCAACAGCTTCTGCCAGGTTAATGAGAGTAAGTTGAAGGACCCGGGGATAATTTATTCATGAATCAGATGTTGTTATGAATTGTGACCTAGGAGAACTTAAAAATCTAATAAAGATGGAGAAAGAAATATCTTAAAAAAATGATCATAATACTAGGTTGGAAGTGATAAGTATCAACAGAGAAGCACATGTAATAAAGCTGTAATAGTGTTCAGTAACTGGGTTAATATATTGTACATGATTACATAAGTACTAATAAGGGTAGAGAATTTTACTTCTGCTAATATCACTCTAGGTAATTCTAACATTTCGAATAAAAATAACAGGAACAGCTGGATAACATTAAAAAAAAAACTCCATGTACTTGAAAGTACAGAAGAGCCAAAAATATATGGAAGGATTATGGAGACAAGGGCTGGGTGGAGACATGTCTGGAGAGATGAAAGCAGCATTCAGGTTGCTTACATTGGCAGGTTATTGAAGAGATGCTCAAAATGCTACGAAGTATTTTTGACAGCCTGGCAGGGCTAAGGGGACAAAGGTTGGAATTCAGGGTCTGTCAAAAGTAAGGGCCGCCGATAAAAAACCCTCACTTTGTGAGTTAGGTTTGGACCCTGGGGGGCCACACTCCCAGGAGTAAGGATGACTGAGAATCCAATTAGTCCAGCCTTGAGTCAAGTGAGAAGCCCAGAAAGGCTCAACCCCTCTAAGTAGATTAGTGTAATTTCTGGTACCTCAAAGTGCCTGGCTCAAGCCAGAAAGAATAGTTTCTGAAAAAGGATAATATCACTGGAGGCTTAAACTTATTTCTAAAAATACAATGTCCATCAGATGATAAAAACACACCTGGCACAATGAGAGACAAGCAGATATGTGTGAGACTATGCAGAATTTTATTCAAGGAAATAAAAGGCAAGCTTGAAAATTTGTCATGGAGTTGAAAATATAAAAATGATGGAGAAATTCTAAAAAGAAGCAAAGAAAAATTCCAAGAGTTAAAATTCTGAGTAGTGCTATTTACTTCAAAGTAATTTATTCAGCTATGCATTCATATTTAATGTATGTTTTTCTATATGTAAAAGACATAAAAGTGCTAACATGTTTTTAACAGATTCCAAAGAGCATGTTAAATCTCTGATGCTATGATTTCGTTCAAACTTTCACAGCAATCTGGAGATAGATGATATCATTGTTTTACCATACGGACAGGAAAACAAAACAGCTAAAATGCATTTTAAGTCACACAGCTGGGAAATAGCAGAGAGATTACAAACTTTGATTTGCCTGACTTCACCTGGAGCTCATAACTCTATGCCAGTGACGGCTTAATCCCTTTTGAGGAGAATCTGTTTCTCTTGGTTCTGTTCAAAGTGATGTTGCCAATGGCTAAGGCTTCTGCTCCAGCTACTGATACTAGTAGTTTTTGAAGAGATGATGATCTTACTCTGTTGGTATTATTCTCAGCTAAGAGATTTCTGTGGCAAACTGACTGGGGCTTCTAAACTTACAGTTTCCGAGCTTTATCCACAAATTCCCCTTTACAGCCTACGTGTATCTCTGGTATGAGTTTGCAGGGCCCTGGGTTTCAGCTAGTGAGAACTTCCATTTCTCTTTTCCTTCTTTGACTGTGAGAAGGAACCAGCCGACTGGTCACATTACCATAGATCTCCACAGTTATTTTATTTCAGGAGCTTGGTAGCTTTTTCCTGCAATGTCGGTCCTTTTCCTCTCAGACGGGCCTCCCCCCACCAGGTCTTTATGCCAATTGCTCCCTCCCCCACTCCCCATCAGAGCTTGGCTCTCCAGAGGGATGTTGGGAGAGAGACTTGGCCAAGTTATAGAAAAAAATATTGTTTTATTCTTTTCTCCAGGGTGATGGGCGCCTAAATACCTTAGAATTTTCTAACAAATGCCATCTAAGTGATTCTTAAAAAATATATATATAAAGATTTATTCAGAGGTCATTTTGTGGTTCTATTTCTAGATATGGAAGTGGCTGGTATTTTTAGTTCTTATCTCTCTGCTTAAAAAAAAAAAAAGTTACCCTCACTAGGCACTCTGCCACACATCATAAGCAATGAAGCTCTGCTCTAACCCAAATGAGTTCCAGTGACAGCTGCTGGTGTCTCCCAACGACTAGTATTCAGTGAAACAAAAGAAAACCCCACTGTTCAGGCCAAGCTAGCCAGTGTCCTACTGTGCTAGCCACACACATCTGATTCTCTGCAGTTGCACACTTCACTTTACGCAAGTGACATTAAAAGGGAAATGGAGCATATTCAGGGACAGAGGGGTGAGAATCCGCGTTAGGAGAAATGATTCGAGGAACGGGGCGTGTTCACATTGGAGAGATGAGGACAAAAGGAGTGGGGTGGCCAGGGGAAGAGGACTCGCCAGGTGGTTATGTGGAGGCAGATTGTAGGTGAAGGTGAGTAGATTTTTGCTAATGCGCCAGGGAGATGTGCAACAGAAGCACTGGGCTGTCTTAAGGGCCACAAACTCTGTCAGCAAAGGTTTAAACACTGGGCAGCCAACTACCTGGTAAGGTTAGATACAGGGTTCCTGTAACATGGGTATTATCCCACGCGGACCTGTCTCAGAAGTCAACAGCTACTACTTCCATGAGAAATGTGTTCTGAGCTTTAATCAGTTAACGTGCAACTTGTAAGTGGGAGTCGCTATTTTAGTAATTGTGTGTTGTGCTACCTCGGTGACTTAGAAAAAGACACCTAAGGCTGAACTGGTGTTCTGTCTCCAGGCATCAGAAAATCTGAGGCTCAGGAAAGAAATGGAGCCTGAATTTATTTCTGTATCTCCCTGTCTTTCTTAGACCAGTGTCTTTATTTTCTGTTAATTCTCTAGCTAAACTGCATAGTTGTCATGACATACCGTGTGGGATCTCTCAGAACTCACTCTGCAGTTGAGTCAAGGAATGACATGGCACAGACCATTTTAACCTAGAATTTGATGAAGATTTTGAGCTTTGAGTGTTGCATAGGAAAGAAAGAAAATATGCGTAAAGGCATCGTTTTCTGAAAACTGGCATTGTGTAAATGAGGCTTCCACTTACTGAAGTCATTTAATAACATGGAAGTGGAAAGAGCTCTCTGGTTTCTGCTTTTTTGACCTGGTTGATGGAAGTTAGAGAGGCTTGGCTTTTCTAAACAGCTTTATCTCAATAATCTCTGACTTCCGAGACACCAGTAACAAAACTAGTTCTCCTGAGAGCCATTTCAGTTGGTAAACCTTTGATAAGCAGTTTAGCACAGGGTCTTCAACACTGGAGGAATCATACCAGGGTTTAATAAACCTAAGCCACAAAAGAGACTTAGATCTGAAAGATTTTATTTGAAGGCAAAAGTGAAGACAAGTGGGGGGAAAGTAGAGCTCTGGTTTCAACTGTAGAACAAAAGCCATTGATGGTTTTATTTTTAAACTTAATCACAACTTGAAAGAGTAATAATTCACCTTAGGGTTCCCCCTCCCCCGCCGGGGCCCCAAGACCTGAGCTCCTTAGGATCTTAATCATAAGCCTCTGAATAGGTGGATTTGCACAATGGAAGAGTAATTCTCTTTTTCCACGATAGGGAAAAAAAGTTAGATATGGAAATGTGAGTTCCTTTGACTATATTACCCAAGTCCTTTACTTCTCCTGATTGAAAGATCCATATTTTACATTTGTAATATGCAAAACACAAAGGCTTCAGATCAAAGTTTCTGGTGGCTTAAAATACTTGAGTCGTATCGCTAGGCATTTTTTCCCCTTTGAAATTTCTACCATTTACAGTGTAGCTGTGAATATTACAAGCTCGGGGATGACGACTTTTACTCTCAGGCTTTGGATATGTCCTTTTCTGCTTGCATATGCATTAAGCAATACAAGCAATTCAGAACCTTGGCAAGTGTTCTCTTTTAAAACTTACTTCTGGTATTCCCCAGAAGTAAGGTGTAAGTGAGAAAGAAGAGGAGGTTGGGAGAGAGAGAAAGCAGGATGATGGATAAATCCAAGGGAAAAGACTCAAGTTTTAAAAGGTAAATTGTTATTTAGTTGCATTTTGGGGATTAACTCAGTATTGGTCTACTTGTTGACCACAGCCATTTACCCAAGCCTGTGGCTGTACTGTAGTACTGTTTTAATTTTCAGCTATTTTTGTCTTCTGGTATCCTATATCTTACAAACATTTACGGTGGAAACCGTTTCCTATGCGATGGTTTTTGCAGGCTCCACAAATGACTAGATTCAAGGGTATTTTTTTAAGCCTCATTTGTATAGATGAGTCGAGTTAAAGTGGCAGGCATATACAGAGAGCAATGTGAAAAATGATCTTGTTTTAAGCACTGGATGGTGCTTTACAAAAGAAGTTTTTTATGTTAGTGAATTTATAACTGGCCCCAAGAAGACTAGACAACCCCCATTTAATAATGTTAATGCTTTTAAAAATGTCTCCTTTTTATATTTTGGAATAATTTCTGGAATAAATTTAGTTGCTTGAGATTACTACTGAGTTCTTATCACACACCAGCTAATATGCTAAACACTTTTACATGAATTATATCATGTAAGCCTCATAAGAGGATCATCTTTAATCATATGTGGTAGGTTCTATTATTATTCTGACTTTATAGATGAAGTCATCAAAGTATGGAAAGGCTCAGTTGCTTATGATCACAGAGAAAATGCTCATGCAGCTGGTACATTGGGGAGCAAAGATTGAATGCCAGTCTAACTTCCAAACCCATGTGCTAATCACTCTGCTCTACTGCCTCTTGATCAATGTGTTCATTGCTAATGGATAATGGGAAGGTTAAGATAGAGAGATATCTTTTTATATGTACACAGTATATATGTGCATAAATAATATTATCAGTTTTTTAATAGTATTTTTTACCACAGCTTTTGACTTCTTTTGGGCCATGTTTTCTTTTCCACACTAACAGGCTATGTGCACTTTATCATGAAACTAGACATTAAATGTCTAGATCTCCCGTCTGGCAGGTGTATTTTATTCATTCGGGGCCTCTCTTTGGAGGAGTTGTTTTATGTTCCCTTCTTTCCCAGGGGCTACATCAGTTCTAGCTCTGGCAGAGATTAGAAGGAAAACAAATAACAACTTTCAATTTTGAGGTCACTTATACATATGAACTGGGATTAAATTGTGCTTTGGCACATGTTTTAATGTTATTGTGTGCAGACACGTGTGTGTATGGGCATATATATTTCTCACAGAGCAAATATTTTCAGTATTTTCTTGGTTCAGGGCACATTCAAGTATTATATAGAATACCTATGCCTTTCTTCAAAAAACTCATTGGTAAATATCCAACCTCATCATTATCTGGAATTCTGTTGAACAACATAAACTCAAAAAATAATCATTTCTGTTTCCAGCCTTATATCTAAATTCTGTCTAGAGGATTTATTTTTCTCCCTCGTATGACCCCAGCTTTCCCCTTTTCTCCTAAATATTTTTTTAGGTTTATTTTTAATGTTTATGCTGTTACAGTTGTTCCCGCTTTTTCTCCCTTTCCTCACCTCATCTAGCCCCCCCCTTCCCCCACCCCAAGCCAATCTCCATATTGTTGTCCACATCCATGGGTTGTGCATAAATGCTCTTTGGTTAATTCTTCACCACCTCCCATCTCATGGCCCTCTCTTCCCTTCCAGCAGCTGTCAGTCTTTTTTATGTATCTAAGCTTCTGTTACTACTTTGTTGGTTTATTGTGTTCATTAGATTCCACATATAAGTGAGATCATGTGGTATTTTTCTTTCACTGACTTCCATGTAAGTATTAGTAGTATTCTAGTTCTGTGAAGTATGCTGTTGGTATTTTAGTAGGAATTGTGTTGAATGTATAAATTGCTTTGGGTAGAATAGCCATTTTAATTACGTTAATCTTTCCAATCCATGAAGACAGTATAGGCTTCCACTTACTTGTATTTTCCTTGATTTCTTTCTGCAGTGGCCTGTAGTTTTCTGAGTACAGGTCTTTTACCTCTTTGGATAAATTTATTCCTAGGTACCTTGTTTTTGTTGTTGTTGTTGTAATAGTAAATGGAATTGTTTTTAAGTTTCTCTTTTTGATAGCTCATTATAGGTATACAAAAATGCCATCAATTTCTGGGTATTAGTTTTGTATCCTGCTACTTTGCCAAATTCATTTATTAGGTCTAGTAGTTTTTGGTGTAGTCTTTAGGGTTTTCTATGTACAATGTCATGCCGTCTGTGAATAATAACAGCTTTACTTCCTCCTTTCCAGTTTGGATGCCTCTGATTTCTTCTTCTTGTCTCATCGCTGTAGCTGGGAGTCCAGAACCATGTTGAATAAGAGTGATAAAAGTGGATATCCCCATCTTGTTCCTGATCTTAAGGGGAACATTTTAGTTTTTGCCCATTGAGCATGATTTTAGGCTGCAGGTTTTTCATATATGGCCTTTAGGATGCTGAGGTATGGCTCCCTCTAGTTCCACTCTGCTAAGAGCCCACCTCCTACAATTTTGATTATTTTTGTTTGAATTTCTTAGTCTTTGTTTCTTTCTGCTTAATGACTCTCTCCCATTTCCTATGCATTTACACTGTTACTTGAGCCTTTTCTCCCCACTCCCTTTTTTTTTCTTGGTAACTCCTATCTATTCTTTAAGCCTCTGCTTGGTCAATCTTTTTCAGAGCCTCCTACCACTTTGCTCCTATTAGCTTTGCCCAGACTAGGCTGGGTGGCTGCACCTGTCTGGGCCCCACAGTATCCTGGATACAGAGCATAGCCACCTGTAGTAGCTATTCTTATTTCATTTGAGTTACTGTCTGCATGTCTGATTCCCCTTCAAGACTCTTAGCTTCTTGATTATATCACACTGTTTTTCTAATCTCCACAGTCCCAAGGTGCAGAGGAGTGACATGTGGAGGGAGTTGGTGAATGTTTGTTGCATTAATAAATGTTTAAAGATGCAGCTCTCATGCCCCCTCAGTCTCTTCTCTTTGGAAGTCCTTCCTTTCCTGACCTCCTATGACAAGTACAAACTGTACCATTTACTTGGGAATTAATCATAGGCTGATCTGGGAATCTCCCTTATATTACTGATACTTAAATCCTACAGTGTTATTTAATGTTTTCTCTATGTTCTCAACTAAATTTTGAAGTCATTGGATGAAGAAGATTTTTATAATTTTGGGTGTCCTTGGGGTATCTCAAGTACTACTTTGTATATATTACCTTCTTGATAATATGGGTTCATGAAATATTAAAAAGAAAAGCCCTTCAAAAAGCAGTAAGAGTTTCCTCCAAAGCACAGCTATAACTGACATTGCCTTTGCAGTCTTCATTTCCTCAAACATTGGGTACATGGTGTAATAACAGAAACTTCGGAGAAGCCCTTGCATTTCTCAATGGAATCACAGGAAACTCACAGTGAGAGAGGACTGAAGTTGCTTTTTTGTTATAGAAAGATAAAATACAGTAACTGTGGAAATCTTCACTTTTGAGCCTGCCTTCTTATCTGTAAACTTGGTGTAGTAGATAACATATTTCCTTGATAGGGTTGTGGCGAAAAGTAAATGAGATAATGTGTGCAAAGCATGTAATAGTGCTTGGGGCATGGTGAGTCATCGTTAAGTGCTATAACGCCATTATTATTATGAACAATAATAGAATAACACTCCCCTTAACTCTTATTCTACTCAATAGAATAGAATAATGGTGTTCCATAGAAAATAGCCACCCAGTGGAGCTTATTCAGTTGGTTTATCCATTCTTTTTACAAATAACAATACACACAGTGCTTCCTGTGTTCAGGTACTGTTCTAAGTGCTTTACTTATATCAATTCATTTAAACCTCTAAACAACCCTACTGAGTACATTCCTTATTATCTCCATTTCAGAGATAAGCCATTAAAGCACAGGGAATTCCCAGTCACACAGCTAATAAGTAAGTAGCACAGCTGGAACTTGAATCCATGCTCTTTGGTTACAGAGTCCACGCATTTAGCCATAGTAAAATAAAGGGCCTCTTATAGAAACATCTATTCAACATCTAAAATGTGTGGTACTAAGGTTAGAGACGTGAGTAAGCAAAGCCTTACTTGAATGGCTTTCACAGCCTAGGGTGGGAGACAAACTAGTATGCAATTATTGATTCATATAATAGGGCCTAGAATTAGGGTGGCATGATCTTCCAGTTAGCCTGGGATAGTTGCCTTGACACCTGTCAGCAAGCATACTTTTCAATAATGTTTTCTTTTACATTCAACAGTGGGTTGGTTGGATGGTAATTTATATGGTCTCTATTAGCTCTATTAAGGGGGTGTGTAAGAGGTCCTGGGATCTGAAAATGGGTAGAACTGACTGCCTGGGACAGGGTTTCATCAGACTGAGTCTTACAGGAGGAGAAGAAGTTTGCCAGGTAGGAGAGAAGCATTTGCAGCAAAAGGAAAGGGCATATGAGTGTAAGGGTGCTGTGTGAGCTCAGGAAAGAGCGATAGATTGGGGCTGTCACAGTGGAGCTCTGATTCTCAAACCTGGCTGCACTTTAGAGTCACCTGGGGAGCTTTCAAAACTCCCTACACTCAGGCTGCTGAAATTAAATCAGAATCTCTGGAGCTGAATTTTAAAACTCTCCAGGTGATTACAATGTAGTTCGAGAATGTGGAAAGTGAAAAGCCCTTGAGAGGTAGGAGAGAGGTGATGGTTGGGTGGGAGAGGGGACCTAGACAAAGACCAGCTCGTGCAGGGCTGTGGTCATAGCCAAAGTTGCTCCTACTTGTCCCTGAACGTTCGGCCTTTCTTTAGAGCCTTGTCTGATTCAGGCAGGTGTGGAGAGGCCCTCTCACCACTAACTCTTTTCTGTTACAGCAGCAACATGAGTCAATAAGCTGTGGGTAGTAGCTTTTACCTTCTATTTATAGCTTTCTAAAAGTGAGCATTTTAGTGTTAACACAGCTTGCAAAAATCCTCTCCATGGCCCAGAAAACCTTTCAATAGTGCTAAGGATGGCAAGACATTTTAGACCTATGAGGTAGACCTTGCTTTTATATAATAAAGGTGGGCATAAAAACACCCTAGAACAATTCTTTATGTAAAAAAAAGGATTCTAAAGTATATTATATATTTAAAAACTCTCCATAGATAACTATGAAGAAAATCGAAGGTTAATTAGCTTTTCCTGTCTCTTGACTGAGCATATACTAGTCCAGCTTATTGTTTAGAAGGTAGAGCCTGCTAATTATCAAGACTGATTAAATACATAAAGTGAAATTAGAAGTGTTAATAATATTGTGCATGCTTTCCATTGCAGGGGGACCCTCTGCCCTGGAGACACTATGGGTAGAATCTTGTGAATATGTAATCTGCCCTTTAGGATGTCAACGGGGACGATAAGAAGATAAACTAACTCGACTGAACAAGTAGGTTTAATAAAGGCAGGTAAAAGGGACCCCTGACTGGGCTCCGTTGTGTTAGGTAGCTCTTATCTGACTCAGCCTCTCTTGCTGCATGTTGCAATGTGTCCTCAGAGCCACCCAGAGTCTTCTTGACCACTAGAGCCTACCCTTCCCCTCTACTTCTGGACAACTCTTTGGGTATATGTGACCCTGCAATTCTAAGCTTGCTTCAGGGCTCACACAGATTTCTCTCCGGGGGAGGACTACCATGCTGTTGGTGGGCACACGAGTGGCCTTGATAGGTGGTCTTAAGTTGGTTGTTTGCGAGGGTGGAGAATGAACCTGGAGCTTGGATGAGAGGATTGGGGTGTCCCCATGCATTACGTGCCCTCACAGGTAGGACAGAGCCCCAGGTTGAGGAGTGAGAGTTGGCTACCATGTCCTGGCACAGGGTTCCAAAGGGTCTGGCAATTATAAATTTGAATCTAGCCTTCCAGGTCATTATTAAAGTGCTTTCACCTAGGTAAGGTGATAGAAACTATTTCATTTACGTTTTGTTAACTGCTTTATAAGTTTTAAATATTTAGGGATATGCATTTCCATTTGAACTCTTGCCCTGGACTCTTAAAAAGTTAAGGATAAGCCTGGCGCTGGGTCACATAAATAGTACACAGAGGAACAAAGATGGGTCACCTGAGAGGGGGTGACAGACTTCATACCTGCTTGTTTCTAATTAGCTCAATCTCATTTGCCCAATGTTCTAAGTAGCACTAAGTTAAACAACTCATCCAACTCTTCTAAGCACTGGATATACGTGGGAAAAGCACCACATCAAAATTCGTGGCTGGATCAGACCCTGGCGTTGCAGGACCGTGCTTATACGTCAGAACTTCCTGTCGTGTCTGCTAAAAGGTGGAATCAATGGAAATTGAGTGCCTTCTAAGTTTAACAACTTTGCTTTTATCTTTTTATTCCTTGCAAATCAGGTATTATCATTCCCGTTTTAAAGATGTAGAGACCTTTGTTTGGGACATGAAACAACTTGCCTAGTATCCTCTAACAAATAGTAGGGTTTATTTGTTGATCCTCAACCAAGATTCAACTTCTTGAGGTCATGATTTTTTTGTTTTGTTTTGTTCTGTTTTTTCTAACTCTGATTCCCTCCTAACAGAGTGGGAGATAACTTTTAAGGCAAAATTATGCTAAGATGTTGAGTTTGGCTTTTTCAAAATGACTTTGCTTTCCTTCTCTTATCTCATACCCTACCCAGCTGTTTCTCTTCCTTCTTCCCCCTGCCCTGCCTTTTGAGAAAATCACCCTAATTATTAACTTTGCAAATGAAGCTCTAAATAAGCTATTGAAGTTTATTCCTATTAAATAGGACAACAGATTAGAAATCCAGTGCCACCTGGGGTGGGAACTTGTTAGATTTCCATGCTAATGCCTCATGCATGCTTTATGCCTTAGATTAGTAGCTAATGTGGTCATTGATCATCTCATGTCATACGAGCTACAAACCTGCCGCTTTGAACTAATTCTTTTAAAAATTTGTTTCCAAATCAGTATTCAAAGTCCAGACCAAGGTTTCTGGTTTGGAAATGAGGTCATATTTGTTTTTGGTAAGGGTCAAAAACATTTTTCTGACTATTTGTGCTCTTTGTAGATAATAAACAGGCTGTAATATATCATTGGCACAAGTTAGGTTTGAGAAATTGCCAAAGAAAAAATATTTCCTAAAATGTAGTCTTGAAAATCCTTATTGTATCCTATATAATCTATTTCTGTGCTATTTATAAGTAAAAAATGTGTTAAAAGTTATCATTTGAAAGCCTATTCGATTTGTATGTGAATTACCTAAACATTTATTCCATTAAGGAGGAAATTGAGAGCATTTTTGCTTGCAGTTATATAGCTCTGTAATTAGTGAGGTCTAGTTTAAATTCTGCTCACTTTGTAACAGCGGGACCTTAAACAAAATCCTTATCATCTCTAAGTCTCAGTTTTTTATGGGAAACGTGAGGCTCACAGTGGTATAGGGTGGTTATAAGGATTGGAGGCAATGAATAGAAAGCATTTAGTAACATGTCTGGCCCTTAGTAAATATTCACACGAACATTTGTGATTATTTAATTCCTCTTCCATGTAGAAAGTCAATTTGGCTAAAATACAGTGAATGACAACTTCACTGATAAAGTAATGTAGTGGTAGCTCACCTCTCCTTTTTATTGAGCAGTTGTAGAAACTGGCTGCAACTCAATCCTAGCCATTGGAAAACTGATGATGGGTTGACAAAGAAGTATGTTTATGCCTCAAGAATGACCCTTTTGATGGCTTCATTATCTGAGCTGGGCCTCCAGCTAAGCCAGAGGTAGAGGAAACAAACCCATACATACCATGGTGGAACCATTTCAACAATGAGCAGGGACACTACCACTTCAGCCTAGAAAGAGGGCAAGTTCAAACTGTGATTTACACAGCTGGTCATGGAGAGGTATGGCTCACTACTCTGCTGCCACCATTAGGGGAAGTAGCTGAAAGTTGGCTGATACTCAGTCCCTTTCTTGCCTTTTGACCTTCCCCTTGCTCTAGGCATATACCTCTATAAATCTTAAAATTAATTCATTCCTAAGGAAAATGGGCAGGGATAGCAATTTGGATTTCTTGGGAATTTATCCAGGAGCTCCATGGGGAGTCATGGCTGCTCTGGGCTGGCAGAGTGCAGGCAAGTCTTGCTGGGCTCTGGGTGTGGCCTGCATGTTTCTCTTGCAGCTGCATCACAAGAGCCTGGGGAGCATTAAGCAGCCACATGAAGATCTCGATGATCTGTAGCTGCCAATAACCTCATGTGCTTGATGCTGAAGTACAGAAGTTTGGTGACTAAGGAATATTAGATACAACAGTAAAGTTCCTGATGTACAGTGGAACCAGCCATGACTAGTGACAGGGGTGGGTGGTCTGGGTGAGACATATTGGCAAAAGTGTTTCCTGGGTAAAGTTTCCTATATATCCTTTATTTTCCAGTCAAGGGCATTGGGATGAAGCTGTGTCACCAAATCTACAAACTATTGCAGAATTCACTTAATTAGATTTGCTCTTTCCTGTTGTGAACCTTTGCAATGCACTTTGAACTATAAGAGAATGTTTCAGAGATAATTACAGGATAGTTTCCTTACAGGAAACCTGAGGTTTTCTTGATCCATTTTATTTCTCTATACAAAGAGTGAGTTTAAATATACAAATATGTATATGTTTGTGAGTTAGGCTCTTCTCTTTTAAGTAGAGACTAGGTATATAATTTCTTATTCATTGAGAAAAACTTTGTTTAGACATGTTATCCTCTCTGTTGAATGTATAATTAAGATATTTGTTATCAAATCACAAACACCTTTTCCATTTGGAAATGCTATTCAAGCTCATAGCAAAATGCTGAGAACATGGCACATGTTTAGCACATTGACAAATGAACAAGGTTGTACTCCAACAAAGAAAAATGCAAGGCATTAAGCTGGAGAAAGAAGAAATATTTCAAGACTCAAGATGATAATGGGCTTACCAGGTCATAGAGTTGAAGAAAATGCTCTAGAAATGTTAGGCTTCAAAAATAAATCAGAATAAAACTATGGTTGCAATTGTTATTGGGGAAAAATATGGAGGCTGGGAATTGCCTCCTGTATTAAAGACAGAGTTACAGTCTGGAGGAACGTCAGAGGAATGCACAGGCTCTGTAGACAGACTGCTGGGTGTGGGCCCTGAGATTGCTCTTTCAATCTATGGGATCCTGGGCAAGTAACATACTTTTCTCTTCTGTGAAATAGCCATAATGATAATATCAGCCTCAGAGGGTTGGTGAGGATTAAAAATCATAGCTTATATGAAGGACCTGGACCATTGTAAACACTTTATAATGGGGGTCATTATTATTATTTCCATTATCTGGAAGCATAATAAACCTTTCACTGAGGACACCTCTTGGCTTACCGACCTTTGAAATTTGATTTTTTTTACAGATGCAAAAGATAGAGAATATTTAGGCTGAGTGATAGCCCCTGTAGTAGCCTAAGAGAGAATTTGATCTTTTATTGATCTCCAGATCCTGTGCTTTGTTCTCTTTCTCATTTCCCTTGCTATGCTGTTCCTTGACCAAGTGACTTCTTTTGGCCCAGATGCTGCTTTAGTGCCAGCACCAGGACTACGAGATTGGTCCTGCTTCCTATTTTTCTATCAAGCCTTGAAAATAATAAAGCTAGCATGCTTATCAAACCTGAGGATAATGCTGCTCTAAGAGGGAGAGCTAATATCCTAGGTCTCCAAGTAAACTAAACTAAACTAAAGGATGAAATTAACTAAAGATAAATACATAGTCCATCACTTACATTAAAGTGAAAAAGGTAAACTATTAAGCATGAATTTGGGAAGAGTGACTCAATCTATGGAATTTTTTTATTTCAAGGTCAGAATGAGATAGTAATATGGCCTGATTCCAGCTACACTCTGCACTGAGGTTGACTATTGTTATATATGCTGGATTTGGCCTAAACTTCTCAGATCCCCAGGTCTAACATGTCAATCACCAACATGGGAAGCTACAGTAGCTAGCTAGGCTCACTCACTAGGAAAGTGGCTTACTGCAAAACATTGGTCTTGAAGTATGTATAATATGCACTTATGTGCTAAAATTTGAGCCAAACATTTAAAAAAAATTAAAAATGTTTTTATTGTTTATTCTATTACAGTTGTCCCAATTTTTTCCCTTTTACCCCCTTCTACCCAGTCTACCCCTCTATCCCATACTCAATCCCCTCTCCGTTATCCATGTCCATGCATCATTCATACATGTTCTTTACTAGTCCTTCACCTTCCTCCCACAACTCCCCTCTCTCTCCTCCCCTCCTGTAGCTATTAGTCTGTTCCATGTTTCCATGTAACTGGTACATGTTTTCATGTAATATATACATGACTGGTACATGCAAACAAATGAAACTGGACCACCAATTTACATCATGCACTAGAATAAACTCAAAATGGATAAAAGAATTAAATATAAGTCATGATACCATAAAAGTCCTAGGGAAAAACAGGTAGTAAGATTTCAGACATCCTATGTAGCAATATTTTTGCCAATATATTTCCTAGGGCAAAGGAATTAAAGGAAAAAGTGAGCCACACATTTAAAAAATAAAATTAGTTCATTTAATTATACCAACCTATAAAATATATATGCATATCTTCATTTTGTATACATGTCATGGACATGCTGTTTGCTTTTAAAAAGTCAGAAGAAGTAACATTCAATCGAAAAATGCTAAGGTTCTCTGGTCCACCATCCAAGACCAGGACGAGTAGAGTTCCAGGAGGATCTCTAACGGTCAGCTCATATCTAAAATACAGTTCTACAGTTTGATAACACAAGTTAATTGTTGACAAACAGCCGTAGTCAAGGGAGAGCAATTAGAATGTGGTGAGGCTAGGGACTGTCATAAGAAGACACCCTGAAGAAACTGAGTAGTATTTAGTTCGAAAAAGAAAAAAAAAGTTTGGAAGAAATATGACCACCTTTTCATGTACTTAACTGTATGTCATGAACAGAGGTACTTGACTTATACTGTGCTACTCCAGGGGATGGAGCCAGAACCAAGAGGTATAACGTCATTATACAGATTCAATATAAGAAAGGACTTGAACTGGAGTTGTTCAAAATACTATAGGTGCCTAGAGAGAAAATGATCATCCTGTCTTCAGAAATGCTTAAGTAAGACTTCTGGCCAAGATGGAAGCATAGGTAGATACATTTTGCCTCCTCACACAATCAAAAGAAGGACAACAACAAATTTAAAAACAATAAATAACCAGAATTGCCAGAAAATTAAACTGTATGAAAGTCTGACAACCAAGTAGTTAAAGAAGAAACATTCATCCAGACAGGTAGGAGGGGCAGAGATGGACAGCTGGGGTGAAGAGGACTCACTGCAAGGTGGTGGCTGGAGGACAGGGTGGTCTCACATTTATGTGTAGATAAACCTGGAGGAACAACTGGGGAGTGAGACAGACTTCTCATCCCAGAGTTCCAGTGCAGGGAAATAAAGCCTCAAAACCTCTGACTGAAAAAACCTGTGGGGGATGAGGCAGCAGGAGAAACTCCCAGCCTTACAGGAGAGTTCACTGGAGAGACCCACAGGGTCCTAGAATGTACACAAAGCCACTCACCTGGGAATCAGCACCAGAAGGGTCTAATTTGCTTGTGGGAAGCAGGGGAAGTAACTGGAAGTCTGCCAGGAGCTGAGTAAGCAGCATTATTCCTGCTCAGACCCCTCCCCCACATATAGTATCACAAAGCAGCCACTTAGGTTGCCCCATCCTGGTGAATGAATACCTATGGTTCCACCCCTTACTATGCATCAAGTGTACTGAGACAAAAAAATATGGCTCAAATGAAAGAACAGATCAAAGCTCCAAAAACAGAACTAAGCGAAGAAGAGTAAGCCAACTTATCAGATGAAAAATTTAAAACACTGGTAATCAGGATGCTCTCAGAAATGGTTGAATATGGTCACAAAGTAGAGGAAAAAGTGAAGGCTGTGCAAAGAGAAATAAAGGAAAATGTACAGGGAATCATCAGTGACAGGAAGGAAACCAGGACTCAAATTAATGATTTGGATCAGAAGGAAGAAATAAACATTCAACCAGAACAGAATGAAGAAACAAGAACTCAAAACAATGAGAAGAGGCTTAGTAACCTCCAGGAAAACTTTAAATGTCCCAACATCCAAATCATAGACGTACCAGAAGGGGAAGGGGAAGAGGAAGAGCAAGAAATAGAAAACTTATTTGAACAAATGATGAAGGAGAACTTCCCTAATCTGGCAAAGGAAATAGACTTCCAGGAAGTCCAGGAAACTCAGAGAGTCCCAAAGAAGTTGGACCCAAGGAGGAACACACCAAGGCACATCATAATTACATTAGCCAAGATGAAAGATAAGGGGAGAATCTTAAAAGCAGCAAGAGAAAGGGAAACAGTTACTTACCAGGGAGTTCCCATAAGACTGTCAGCTGATTTGTCAAAAGAAACCTTGCAGGCAAGAAGGGGCTGGAAAGAAGTATTCCAAGTCATGAAAGGCAAAGACCTACATCAAAGATTACTCTATCCAGCAAAGTTCTCATTTAGAATGGAAGGGCAGATAAAGTGCTTCCCAGATAAGGTCAAGTTAAAGGAGTTCATCATCACCTAGCACTTATTATACAAAATGTTAAAGGGACTTATCTAAGAAAAAAAGTTAAAAAAATAGGAACAGTAAAATGACAACAAACTCACAACTATCAACAACCGAACCTAAAAAAACAAAAACAAACTAAGCAAACAACTAGAACACAAACACATTCACAGAAATAGAGATCACATGAAGCGTTATCAGTAGGGAGAGGAAAAGAGGGAATGGGGGAAAAGGTACGGGGAATAAATAAGTAGTATAAATGGTAGGCACAAAATGGACAGAGGGAAGTTACGAATAGTATGGGAAGTGGAGAAGCCAAGGAACTTATATGTATGATCCATGGACATGAACTAAGGTGGGGGAATGATGGTGGGAGGGCGTGTACAAGGTGAAGGGGAATAAAGGGGAGAAAAAAATGGGACAACTGTAATAGCATAATCAATAAAATATATTAAAAAAAGAATTGCTTAAGTATAGACTGACTAACCACAGATGTTAGAAAGCTGACACCAGAGTATTCAAGTGCTCTTCTTAGCTGCTGTCTGCCACTTCTTGGCTGGAAGATCATGGAGAAGTTACTCTATGACTCTGTGTCTCAGCAGCTAACTCATAAATCCTCATGGATGGTCATGGGTGTTAAGTAGTGCATAGTAATAACTTAGAGGGATTTAGCATTTCTTATAATTTTTATTTAAGAATGTTGTAGAAAGATTTCTGTAAAGAGTAAAAGGTTTGCTATCACTCTTTCTTGCTCTAAGAAAGTTACTACAGTTATTTGTAAAAGTAGTGAAACATTTTTTTATTGTTGTTCTGTGACAGTTGTCCCAATTCCCCCCGCCAATGGCTCTCCCCAGCCCCACCCGCCCTCCCACTCCACAGTCAATCCCCATGGGTCCTTTTTACATGTTCATGGGTCCTTTATACATATTCTTTGACTGGACCCTTCCCTTTCTTTCCCCTGTTTTCCCCTTTCCCCCTCCCCTCTGGTCACTGTCAGTCTTTTCCTTGTTTCCATGCCTCTGGTTCTATTTTGCTCATTTGTTTGTTTTGTTGATTAGGTTCCACTTATAGGTGAGATCATATGGTTTTTGTCTTTTGCCACCTGGCTTATTTCACTTAGCATAATACTCTCCAGTTCCATTCATGCTGTTGAGAAGGGTAGGAGCTCCTTCTTTCTGCAGCTTAGTATTCCATTGTGTAAATGTACCACAGTTTTTCGATCCACTCATTTACTGATGGCTACTTTGGCTGTTTCCAGCATTTGGCTATTGTAAATAATGCTGCTATGAACGTTAGGGGTGCATAGTTCTTTTGAATTAGTGTTTCAGGATTCTTAGGGTATAATCCCAGCAGTGGAATTGCTGGGTCAAAAGGCAGTTCCATTTTTAGTTTTCTGAGGAAATTCCATACTGTTTTCCACAGTGGCTGCACCAGTCTGTATTCCCACCAGCAGTGCACTAGGGTTCCCTTTTCTCCACATCCTCTTCAACACTTGTTTGTTGGTTTGTTTATGATGGCCATTCTTACAGGTATGAAGAGATATCTCATTTTTGTTTTAATTTGCCTCTCTCTGATGGCTAGTGGTATCTTATTCTTTCATATGTCTCTGGACCCTCTATATGCCCTTCTTGGAGAAGTGTCTGTTCAGGTCCTTTGTCCATTTTTTAATTGGATTATTTGTGTTCTTGGTGAAACTCTTAATTTTATGGGTGGCCCATCAAGCCTATAAAACAGCAAATATCCTTAAACAAGGTCAATACGACATGTTTCACTTCACCACTGTACACAACCCAAGTGGAGACATAGAGATAGAAGAAAAGAGATGGGCATATGCTTTATACGGCTGATGCATTGGTAGCTGTTGTGAAAAGACTGGTTTAATTGTCAATTTTGGCAATTTCAATTGCCCATTCCATCTATGAGTTATAGAGTGCATAAACAACATAAGGTGTTTTATGTTAATTTCTGAGAATAAACCAGGCGTATTGTTAACAATATAATTTGGGCTAAATTGAGCGCCTAGTAAATTGTGAGTGGTTTATTATTATTCACAGGAATGCATTTACCTTGCTAATGCAATATAGCAGCTTTTAAAAATTACATGTTAATAGTTTAACAGCTGAAGTTAAACGCTATTAATAAAATGGTATAAGTAAAAGATCTCATTTGTAGTATTCGGTTTTCCTGAACATTTTATTAATAAAGTTGAAAAATGAAGTGTGACAAAAAGCGTACAAAACAAAAGCAATATAAAGGATGGAAAATTTGAATTGTGTGCTCTCAGCTAAAGCAAAGAAAGATGTAACACGGAGCCTGGTGCACTGCTCTGAAACAGCTGAATGGACAGCGGTCGATCAAAAACAGTTGTATTGACAGCTTCATTCCCTAAAATTAGAATTTTTGTTCAAACTGTGTCTGTACAGTTAAAATGAAGCAAAGCACTGATATTTGTTTAGTAAATTAAGTGAAAAAGAAAAAGAGTATGTATAACACAGTCCTTCTTTCCATCTTGAGTTTCCTAAAGGAAAAATTCTGTAAATATGGAAAATACGATTTTTATAAGGAGTTCAATGAAAGAAAGATAAATAGAGCTACACCTAGCAGTCTTGTTCTCTTTTCAACATGGTAAACTATTAAAATAATAAAATATTATAGGCAGTCATACATTTTAATTACATTATATGAGGATATAAAACAAAAACGTCTTTACTAATTAAAATTCTAGAGAGTTATTTTCATGTGGGTTTTGCCCCTTTCTAAGAATTCCTCAGAAGGCCACACTATTATTGATATAAGCACCACCTAAAAGAGTGGACTTTGTGGACATAAAAGTAAACATTGATTTATGTATGTACTTTGGGGGAGAAAAAGGGAGGGAAGTAGAGGCTTGTGGAACATTCAGAATTTTTAATCAAAATAATCACCATGATATATAGATGTGAATACAGATATGAGAATATAGATATAATATGAATGTCATCACTAAATACTGAACATAAAAAATTAACTATGTAGCAGAAGCTGGTATGAATTTTTACCAAATAAACCAGCAGTATAATTTAATGCTGTGTTTGAGGTTGTTTCTGTGTTTTTCTCCCAAATTGCTTCTCTCCATGCATCTGTGCTTATATAAAATGCGTTTTCGTCAGCATGGTGCATTTGAATGTCATAAAACCCTGTACATACAATATTTCCTCAATGAGAATTTGACACAATTCTCTTTATTTCACCTTCAGACCACTGACCTAAGAGATTTGGATTCACTTACAATTTTTACACTGAATGGGAAACTTTCAATCTTCCTTGGCCATGAATTAGAGTTTTTCTGTGTGGCCTCAGCTTTGTTTCTTTGTACTGAAAAATTTGCTATCGTGATCTACAGAGTTTACGTATCTAATTGAAAATATCTAATAAAAAGGGAAAACAATTTTAGCTTTGGATAAGCCCAAAGAAAAGTAGATTTTAAGAATTTTCTGATGTGAGGTATATGTAAGTATGGACTCAGGAAGCCATTGTTTAGTTTTTGATAATAT
>VMDR010013934.1:0-15801 GCA_007922815.1 Macrotus californicus | reverse complement strand
CCTGGAACTAATAAATGCTTATATCAAGGTTGCAAGATACAAGATTAATATGCAAAAGTCAATCACTTTTCTATGTAGCAGGACTGAACAAGTGAAATTTAAACTAAACACATTACCATTTACATTAGCAACAAAAATTAAATACTTAGATATAAATCTAACAAAATAGGCATAAGACCTATATGAGGAAAACTACAAAACCCCAATGAACACTATCAAGGAAAAACTAAATAAACGGAGAGAATTTCCATGTTCATGGATATGACTCAATATTGTCAAGATGTCAGTTTTTCCATAGATTCAAGCAATGCCAACCAAAATCCTACAAAGTTTTCTATGGATATCAAAAAACTGGTTCTAAAGTTTACCCAGAGATGCAAAAGACCCAGAATAGCCAACGTAATGTTGAAGGAGAAAAAAACATTGGGAAATTGACACCATTCAACTGCAAGACTCACTGTGAAGCTACAGTAACCGGCCATGTGTTACTGTGAAGGAACAAGCGTATTGTTGTAACAGAGTAGAGAGACCAGAAATAGACTCACAAAAGTATAATCAGCAGATCTTTGACAAAGGTGCAAAAGTAATCAAATGGAACAAAAATAGTCTTTTCAATAAATGGTGCTGGAATTACTGGACCAATAAATGGTGCTGGAATTACTGGACAAGCAAAGGCGGGGGAGAGAGAATTTTTACACAGACCTTGGTTTTTCCTTTTGACAGCAATGTAAAGGGGGATGTCAGAGCGTTTCCTTTTAGTTATCATATTTTATTATTAACAGTAAGACTTTCAACATAGATTGAGGTAATACCAATACCCTGAAATTGGGAGACCTACTCCTGTTGACACAGGTAGGACCTATTTTGAATTTAGGCCTTTTAAAATTAGCAGTTGATTTCACAGAACAACTTAATATAGCTTTCTTAATTTTTCTTACCAAGCAAGAAAGCAAAGACGACAGCTCTCCATGTATCTGGACTTGCCAAACTAGAGGCTCATTTTAAAGGTATATATTAAAATTCATTATTAGATATTTTGTTAAATATTCAAATGCAGGATATTATAGACTTCTAAATTCTCAACGGCATCTTCCCAAAGAAATTCATGAAGAAGTTTGCAGCAGAAGATAAATGAAATTTTCTTTTTTGAAGACTGAGCTGCAAGACGAAGACCACATCACTGTCATTCACGATTAGGAGAGACAAAAACATTGCCTGCTTTTCACCTGGACCTAGCACTTCACCTCGCTCTTTTGTCCTTGGGTAAAGCGATTCAGTTAGACAAATTTTTATTTGTTCAGCTTAGCAAAAAGAGCCATTGGCACCTTTCACATTTTTCTAAGAAGTGGATCACTTTGGAAGACATATGCTTGTGTGTGTATGTACACACAAGAGTGATTTAGGACACTAGCTACAAGTAAAAGACATGAGTAGCAGCAAAGTACAAACATTTCTGTTGGTCAGTTTTTTAGAGAACGAGAACAGAAATCTTTCAAAATTGTTGGTAAGAATGGATCGCCCTTCTCGCTCCTGTGAAGAAATAATTGTGAATGTTAAATTATATTAATTTTACTGCCTGAAATGGTTTTTAGATCCTTGCCATTTTTTTTCACAGCAAGAGTATTTGAAATGGTGTCAGTTGCATTCACTGATTTTTAAATATGATATATGTTGAAAGCAAATAGATATACCAAGGTCATTTTACATGTATTTTTCAAAAAAATATCCCCTTTCTATGGATGGATATTGTCTAAAGGGCATTACCCCTAGGCATTGCCAAACCACAGAGAAATGATGGCTTACCAGTTTTTTGCATGGAGAAAGGACTCGTTCACCAGAGCCCACTTGGTGATCATAGATTATTGGCTGAATTGCATTGGATTTATCTAAATTTTTCTGAGAGAGAAAGACTCAATCAAACAATAAATTAGAAGATAAAATAAATAGTGTGGAGGAAGGAATAGGATCAGTATCCTAAAAATACAGATTCTATTTTAGTTTAATTTTACAGTCAGGTGATTACAAGGTGAAACCTCACTAGAAATGTAGCTGTTTTGTCAATTTATGTTCTTTTCACCCAATTCCCTACCTTGAAGCTGTTACATTTACTGAACTAAAATAATTATAGGGAAGCCAATACATACTTTTTATCTAGACTATTGATAATCCTATCTATTGACTGGGCTTAATATTCAAATCTTATTTGTGTGCGTTTGGGTATATTTTAAAAGCAAAGGATCTTAAGTTCAAATTCAAAATACTCTTTACCCTTTTGTATAAGAAAAATTATTTGGAAATCGAAAAATGCTCCAGGCAAAGTCTGGCTGAGATTTTACTTGCAGGAGACACTTCTCAGAAGAGGGTACATAAGCAAATTTCTCTAAGTGACTCTGCTTCAATCTTGCTGATTCTGCCCCCTTTATTCTGTAAGTGAAATCATGATTGAAGGAACATTAGTAACGGTCTTGATGAGGAACAGAATTTTTAAAAGGGTATCCCCAGAAAAATGTACAGAGGGAAGGGGGGAGGCATTGGGAGAACTATGTGATGGTGGAGGCAGGAAATAATATTCTCAACTAATCTGCCTTGATGTATCAGAGGGGCCACCTGAATCTGGGGTTGTTGTATTTTGTTCTGCCAGAGTTAGTGAGGCACTTCCTTTCCCACTATCTACCTCCCTGAGTTACATACAGCTCCTCTACTGTCAGCTTGAGTGTTACTAACATCCCGGATCCTGGGCAGTTGTCCTGTTCCCCCAGGTCTAGGGACATCTTCAGTTACATTCAGAGTGATAGCTCCTTGAAGTTTCTATGGGCCTGTGGCTATGGAAACAGTTTCACAGGGTCTAAGACTTTAGGAACACTGCCTAAAGGTTTGAAACTCGTTTCAGATCCAAAATAAACCTTTTCTGGGCATAACCTATTTATATTTTTAATAAATTAATTTTTCTTTAAGCCATAAATCACATTTGTTAAAGATAAAGTCTCTCTTATCAAACTCTTGAAGAAAACAATACTTTCAGAGCTTGTCTTTTCCTCCTGAGAAATTTTGTGAAAGTTAAAGAAGGTGTAGCTGAAAAATCCTCTTGACTTTCAGTTTTTTCTTACAAGGAACTTCCATTCTCAGAATAAGGTGCTCCTACATAGCTGCCTGTGTTCCCAAGCACATCTAAATCAAGGTTAGTAAGTAGCACAGGGATATGTATTCATCTTCTATGCTGCTGGTAACAAATCACCACAAACCTGGTGGCTTAAAACAATACACACTTATCTATCAGGTCACCACGCTAAAATGAATGTGTCAGCAGGCTGGCTCTCCATTCTGGGGCTGTGGAGAGAGTCTGCTTCCTTGCATTTTCCAGCTTCCAGAGGCTGTCCATACTCCTTGCCTCCCGGACCCCTGCCTCTGTCTTTAAAGTCTGCCATGGCAAATCTGTCTGACCCTACTTCTGTTATCACATCTCCGTCTCTGACCTCATGGAAAAGGTTTCCCAGTTTTAGGGACTCATGTGATTAGATTGGGACCACAGACAATCCAGGATAATCTCCCCATCTTAAAGTCCTAAATCTTAATCACATCTGCAAGGTCCCTGTTGATGTGTAAGATAAGATTGTCATAGGTTCCCAAGCTTCGGACATGTGTATCTTTAGGTGAGGGGTGTGTCATTGTTGATAGAGAGAACAAATCTCATGGAATCTTTGTAGTAAACCTGGGACTATGTAAAAGACAGCAAACCAATAGATCTAGTTTTAAATAAAATTAAGAGAAAGTGGAAAAACAAGATAAATGGATACTAACCTGTCCATCACAGGGATCACTAATTGTATGAGACACACTTCTGTTAAATGACAGTTCAAACATTCTATCAAGGCAACACCACTTACTTCCACAGACAGGTGGAAGATAAAAGGATGGAAAAGATATTCTGTGCAAACAGTGAGCCGGAAAGCAGATGTGACTATATTAACACCAGGCAAAGAAGGCTTCAAGACAAGGAGGTGTACCCGAGATAAAGAGGAATCTTTTAGCATGATAAAACCATTGATCCATCAGGAGGACATAACAATCCTGAATATGCATGCATTT
Source organism: Macrotus californicus (assembly GCA_007922815.1). Lineage (NCBI taxonomy): Eukaryota > Metazoa > Chordata > Mammalia > Chiroptera > Phyllostomidae > Macrotus > Macrotus californicus. Next base: position 11,715 of record VMDR010013934.1, on the reverse strand, counting down.
AATAACAGAAATTCAAGTGCATGAAACAAAATGGAAAGAAGAACAAAATACACAAATCATGAGTATAGGTCTGTATTTTAACATAACTTCCTCAATAATTATTACCAGAACAATTGGAAGAAAACATTAGTACAGAATTTGAAAATATGAATAACACTATCGGCCAGCCTGACATTCACAGAACCCGGCCGCCAACACACTCCCCTCATGTACTTTCCCAACGCACAAGGGGCCACTCACCAGGATAGATCATATGCTGGGCCAGAGAACAAGTCTCAAAAGTTTCAAAACTAAATATAACGTATAGTCTCTGACTATGAAGAAATTAAAGTATATTCTCTGATTATGAAGGAATTAAAGCAAAAAGATATTTAGAAAAGTTCCAAATATTGAGCAATTAAGCAACATACTTCTATATAACATGTAGCTCAAAAAATTACATGGAAAACTAAAAACACTTCAAAATAGTCAGTATTGAAAACACAACATGTTGAAATATATGGGACTCAGCTAAAGCAGTGCTAGAGGGGACTTTATAACTTTAAATGCTTAGATTAGAAAAGAAGAAAGATTTAAAGTCAATGATATATCATTCTACCACATAAAGCAACCAATAATCAGGAAATTAAATACAAAGTGAGTAGAAGGAAGGAAATAAGAGATAAGAGCATAAATAACAGAGAAAATCACAAAGATCATGAAAATCGTGGTCGTCAATCACTGCCATTTTTTTTACTTGTGGAATTTGTGTGTCCTGTTCGTGCAAACTTTAGCACACTCAGACCACGTTTTTCCTGAAGAGAATACACCAGAGAATATTTCCACTGAACTGAAGCTGTTACTACCACCTGGTCATCTGAGCTCCTGATACCAATGAATGAACCCGTAGAGAGAAGTTACAATACTAGTAGGAGGAATTGTCACTGGTTACCATGGGAGCTAGGGTTATCCTCGCATGATGGAATAAATAAGGAACATATCCAGAAGCCTGGGGATTTCTTGAAGCATCTCTTGGCTCTTCCATGCCTATTGACAATGGTTAAGAGGCAACTACCGGAAACATGGCCTGACACGGTCACAGCAGATCTCCCTGTGAAGCCTGAGTCACTTTATGCTGAAAGAAATCCAGGTCAGCCAAAGTGTCGCCTGTCAACGAGGGGAGTCAAGATTGGGTGCTATGGGAGAGAGCTAATGAATAGCAAATATGGCCTCAAGACCATCAGGGTTTGGACTTGGTTCCACTATTTTGTATGAAGTCTTTGTGGAGTTTTGCCTGGCTACCACCGTGATAGATGGGATTTACAAGTAAATGGGAACATGCGCATATTTGAGTGGTGGGAAGGGTCATCTCTTAATGGACCTCACTCTCATGCTATTTTATATTCTCTCAGCCCCATCTCTTACCCTAGCCACATTTGCAGAGACCAGCTCCAAGAAGGTGTTGCACAGAGCCTTGCTTCAGGCCCGCACTGCATTGCTCTTTCTCCTGCCCTAGGTTTCTCTGACGTCATGGTATGGAGCTGCCATGGGAACTCCCTTGGCATTCAAGCATGTATAACCTGAGAGTATGGGGAATAATGCTTGTGGGGCCAGCTTTGAACAATGGGGACAGGAGCCCCCTCAGAAGGTCCTATGTTATGGATTCCCCCAGAGTGGTGGTCAATTGAATAAAAATACATTTTTTTTTACTTAAAATTTTTTTTTTAATTTATTTTTAGAGAGAAGGGAAAGAAGGGAGAAAGAAAGGGAGAGAAACAGCAATGTGTGGTTACCTCTCTCATGCCCCCTACTGGGGACCTGGCCCACAACCCAGTCATGTGCCCTGACTGGGAATTGAGCCAGTGACGTTTTGGTTTGCAGGTGGGCACTCAATCCAGTGAGCCACACCAGCCAGGGCAAAACATGTTGTTTTATTGACTTTTTATCCTCTGTTTTACCTGATCTGCCCTCAGTCCTGCTTCCTGGGATCACCTCCCAAATGAATTACTTCACTCAAGCTTTTGTCTTAGCTTCTGCTAAGAGAAAACCCAGTCTAGGACACTGATCTTTATAAAAAGAATGAATTTCCTCTGGCCACCCAGAGTTACATTCATTCTTAACTTTCTTTAGAAACCATTCAATGCAACTGGGAGTTAGTGTGCTTGGATAAGGCAATACCACTTTGGCAGATTTCCAGAAGACTTTCTTCCTTGTTGATTTCATTGCTAATGGTCTCATTTTTGCCCCTAGTTCTTTTTCTTGTAGGACTTTGAAATAACACACCCAATTCCTTTGAAACAAACAAGGAAAGCAAAAATCCAGCTAATCTTTCCACATTAACCCTGCTGGTAAATTTCCAGGGTTTAGTAAATAACCCATGTATGAAAGTATTCCCCGTTACCCTTTCATTGTTGTCATTTATTTTCTTTGCTCTTTACAGAGTCATGAAACCTTGTTTTCTTTCCTTTAAATGCAAAAGACTATTTTCTTTGGCACAGCCCCAGAGTACAGCAACAGTTAAATTTGCTGCTGTGTGAAAGAGTCGAATTTGTTTAGAAGTTACGCAAAAGGCCGTGAGAGCAGGCGACCTGGATTATAGGAAGTAGCCCCAGGAAGCTCAGAGTATTTTATTTTCTGTCTTTTTGCCAGAATGCTGCTTTTTCCTGGACCAATAATAATTTTCAATAAGGTCAAGATTTATTCTAGTTGGAATCTCATAGGATACCAGACATATTGCTTTCTTACAAGCAATGTCTTACCCTTACAAAATCAGGAGGAAAAACATTGAGGAGAAAATGATATATTTAGCTCAGGGTTCTACATGACAAATGGCTCTTAACAATCTTCTCAGGTCAATCTTGGGAGAGTAGTCTCCCTAACAAAGAAAAAGAATTGACTACATACATGCACATCCATCATACTTGAAGAAAGATTCAGACTGCGTAAAAAACTAAACAAATAAATAAGTAAACTTCAAAAGAATACAGCAACTGCCCCCAACTGACTCACGAAGAGAAATGAGAAAGCTGAAAATCGGGAGGCTCAAGAGTGAATGTGAGGACCCGTATAGAGACACTGTAAACAAAAGGTACCTCTCAACACTCAGTGATGGGAGGACAGTGTGCTTTTGAAGTGACAAAAGGCTAGAAATCCAGATTTCTCAAACTGAAAGGATCAAAGGATTGTGTATATTGACCATGGGTTGAGATTTGGGTTCAGGAAAGGGAGGGGGTAAAATCTGCCCCAATTTTAGCTATCTTCACCATCAAGAACAGGAACTTTCCTGAGTATCATAAATAACATGTAAGAACACATGTAAACATGGAAGTACATTTTGGTGTTTACTCATCTATTTGAATCTTATGAGAATTAAGAAAAACAACCAGGCCCTGGACAGGTAGCTCAGCTGGTGAGAGCATCATCCCTACATGCCAAAGTTGTGAAGATTCGATTCCCTGTCAGGGCACATACAAGAATCAACCAATGAATGCGTGAATAGGTGGAACCAGAAATTGATGTCTGTTTGTCTCTCTCTCTCTCTCTCTCTCAAATCAATAAATTAAAAAAAAATTTAAGAAAAACAACCAGAAAGGCAGAAGCACTTACAAAGGAATTTAAAATGGTGGTGTTCACTTAAAGTATTCCCTTATTGAATTTTACTTCAAGAATGCAGTATTATTCTAATTCTATCAGCACAGGTTCCTGGCTTCTAGATTTCTTTTCCTTATGAAACATTTCCTTTTATTTACTTCCAGGACAGCACCTGGATTCTGCCACATTAGTCCATCCCCATGGTCCTGTTCCATATATTATCTTCAAGCTTGTTTATTTACCTTCACTCAAGTTGGGTTTCTATTGCTTCTCAGTATTAAATATTTCTTTTGATAATTTATGTCATTTTTATTTACCTTGTTCCAACTCATGAGAAGGAATTGTCATTATGACTTTCACCTTGAGATATTTAAGTTGTAAACAAGTTTAATGGAAAATGACCTTAAAAAGGACTGGCTTATCTGATGAAGACTAGAATTTAGAAAGCAAAAAAAATGTCAAATTTCCCACATTTAATTTTTTCATAAGATTATACAGGACGAAACTCAGTGACTGAATTGCCACTGGTGTCAGCAAGGACCCCTTCAGGGAATATGGGTTGCAGTTCTAAAGACCGCATACTCTAACAATCTTTCTTATTTCACCACATGATAACCATTTGGTAATTACAGCTTAAAGATAAAATCATTATTTTTAAAAATACAGTTGGTTAATTAACTCAAAGAGCTATTTAATGCAATTATAAATTTGGTTGAACAAATTTCCAATGTATAAACAAAATAACTAGCTGTTTAACTGAATTTGTTATTTTTCATCTAGAGGGATGGGCATCATATACAGATACAAAGCCAGAACTGAATCAACTGATGATCACTTTTTGGCTATTATAAAGGTTTCATTCATTCCACTTCAGTTCACTAAAAGAATGTCAAGATTTTCCGTGTCTCAAATTCTATTTCTTCTTTCTGCAACTTCCTTTCTTGGATTATACATAATACTTCTTTAATCTTTTATATTATTACCTGTATTGTTCTTTTCTTCTCCCCATCTATCCTTCCATTTTAATGCTTTTGTTCTGTTTTATATTTTCAGTGTTTAGAAGAAGAAAATAGAAAAGCCACAAAGCTTACCATTTCCACCAAGGACAAATATAAGAACATCCCCGCAGTAACTGTCAAGATCCAATTTTGAACACAAGGATCAGTTGATACTGAGAGACCGATGTACAGTCCTAGGAAGGCAGTTAGAGCACTTATAAAATTCATCAGGATGGCAATTTTAATAGGAAGTCCAGAGCTTAGCAGCACAGCAAAGTCTCCTGAAATTTAAGGAAAAGAGTAAATATAATGATCAATTGACTGATGATGGCTTTGGTAGAGTAATATGCTATTAGGTTGTTCTGAATGTCAGCAACTGGGATCAATTTTATAAGTTAAGTTGAAAGGTCAGGTTAGAAACCTTTTCCCTACATGTCTCTAGATTCACAGCTAACTCACTATACAATTAAGAAGTTACATTTCAAGAGTTCTATTCCTTGTACTGCTCCCAAAGATAGCATACACAGAGAACTGTGACATACTCTTTAGTTTCTGACGTCCTGTGGTCCTGTGACATTTTCAGCTTAGATAAATGCAAAATAAAGCATTTGCTGTCCCAGGATTTCTAAATCTTTTTCCCTGAAAATTCGCCAGACAAAATCACAAGGTAGTAAACATGGCGTGGGCTTTCATTATTTACTTATAGGAACTGCTTTGGGAAAAGAGAAAACTACTTAATGTGAGATTTTAAGCTCATTGCCAAAGCTGACTAGAAAAACAAAATTTTCCTTTAGAAAATGTATTAAGATCTTAATGATTTGAAAACATCACATTCTCTCCTTTCCTCCAAGAAAAGAATGGCCTATTAATCTGAGAGCCTCTATTTCTTAGTTTTGGGGATTGAGACGAGGCTGAAATTCAATAAAGACAGCCCAGGGACTGAGTTTCCTAGTGCCATTGTACAACTGGTCTATAAGCAGGTCTTAACATATCTTTGCTGGCCTGCCACAGATGGTCACACTCCTCTGAGGATTTACTATAGTAGCTTAAAGCAGAACCACAGGACAGGGCACCCAAACCAGACACATTTCAGTGGATTCCGGAAGGACTTTCGATAAACTGCTTCAATAGGAATGGGTCAAGGATGGACATAACCAAGGGGGAAGGTGGGAGCGGGGGAGGGGGGTGGGATTGGCTGGGGTGGGGGGAGAGTGGTGGGGGGAAATTTCAAACTGTAATTGAACAACAATAAAGTAATTAAAAAAAAAAAAGAATGAGTTGGCAATAGCACTTTTGATAATAAACACTTAAGATAGAGGACAGGGTTGGCCCAAGAGGGCAATGAAGGTCTGAAATGAGAGCAGAAAGAGTAATAGCCAGAGCCCTCTCTCTAGGGTATGTGTGTGCCTGGGGCCAGCCTCTACTATTTCTGGGTCTGTTTCATTAATGTATATTCTATCTCATCTTGATTTCTGGGAGGCAGGATTTGAATTACAGGGCTATTAAGATTATCCAGATAAAGAGTCTTATGTGCATCTGCTACCACATGCCTGTCATATCAATTTTACAGTTGGCTTTGGATATCTTGCATAAATCCGGTTGATGAAACCATGGTATGGCTTTAATTTAAACGTTATTTTATTTCATTGACCTGTTTGCTGACATAATGGGTACAATTCCCCTCTTAATGTTTTTCCCACATTTACTATGCACATTTTAAAGTTCTTGCCAAAGATCTTTAAAAGGAAGTTTCTCTAATGACTTTCTCCCGTATAGAATTCTCCAGAATACAAAGAGTCACTTCTGGCCTTGAGAAATATTAAGAGTCTGACCGAATTTTATCCCAAGGAAAAGTAATTTTTGCTAGTTTTCTTCTGGTTTTTAAAATAAATTATAGAAGAAAAGTATTCATCTTTTTATCATATTTTAGAAAAGGAAGCCTAGGAAACCGTAGCTAGAAGTTATTATGGTTTTCTCATCAAGCAGAAAACAGTGATTCTACTGTGAGACTCACCCATTTCATGTGGAACCTCATGACACAAAATAGCAATTGTTGTGGTCACTCCGGACTCAGATGAAGATGAGAAGGCTGCTCCTATGACAAGGCCATCTGCAAAATTATGCAGGCTGTCCCCAACCAGTACCATGATTGCTAACAAGCTAATGGATCTGCCTACAAAAATCAAATAAAGGTGTGAGAAGCATTAACAGAGCACTAAATATTTCATGGGACCCTTCAAACACAACCAACTTTCTCATCCAACTTTGACGTTCTTAAATTGCTTCAGATTAAGTAACCCCACTTCATGTCAGCTTTCAAAGTAAGTCAGGACTGGAGAGGCAAATACGGTAACCAATATTCTTGGATATATGGTCACTGTTTTTTGAATGGATCTGACTAATAACGAGATCAATTGTGCTTGGCATTCACTATTTTATCACCTTGTCGAGCTGGGCCAAAGAAAAAAAGAGGAAAATAAAAATAGTATTATTATAACCTCCCAAAATACCAGCAATGACCTTTGTAAAGCATTTTAAGATAATTTAATATCCTCCTGCGTTCAAATGGAGTCTATTTGAAAAGACAGTCCCCTCTCAGCCAGGCTGTCCCTAGTGTCAACCTGCGGGCACACACCCTCTGCTAGTGTGTGCCTGGTTGTTGCTGATCACCCTGACAAAGTGCCCCACTCACTTGCCAGCTGGGACCTCGACAGAGCCACTTCCAACTCTGCTGATCCGAAAGATGGCTTTGGAACAATTACTTCATGTTCTTACCTTTCTGAAAATAACTTTCAGCGCTAGACCAGCTAGCCGTTGAACAAAATAAGGAGAAGCTGTTTTCATGGGATTCTATTATGTAATATACATGACCTGATCAGTGAAGAGTCAATGAACTAATTTAGATAATAATGGGCTTAATTAATGACATAATTTAGATCACAACTGGGTCAAGTTTTTAACACACAGGATTTCTGTTTTCAAAAACTTAAGCTTATGTGTTTGCATAACCAATTATGGAGTTGAATGACTACACAAAAGGTATTTCAGACATAACATTCACTCTGACAGTAAACAACCTAGGTATACCATTGACAAGGAAAGCCATTAAAATCAATTGCCATCGTCTAAAAATTCATTAACCACTCAGTCGTTCTATACTGTGTGGCAGGTCTAGGAAGTAGTTGTTACTGGTAGAATTGAACATACTACTCCAAAAATTGTACACTCAAAAACAGGAAGAGGTTGCCTCCTGGTTTCTGTGATGTGGTCTGAGATGACAGGGGGACTGTAATATAGTATGATTTGCTGTCTTATGTGCGGGGCCTAATTTGACTCATTTCATACCCCAGACCATGAAATACATAACTCTAGTCGAGTGATCAGAAGACACAGCCTAGACTACCATCCAGGAGATAGCTGTTTTGACTCTGTTTCAAAGATTTCTCATGCATTTTGCGTCTAAAATTTAGAACTGCCACTGTATGAGACTGACTTATACCCTTCTTGTGGTTTACTAATTCATTTTATTTTTTATTAAAAATGGAAAGATTCCAGGCAACAGTCATAAAAACTCAGACCACATATCAAATTATTGAATTCAGGGAGTTCTTGTTGGCTTTGCCTGGAAGATTTCAGAATCTAATGACCCTCCCAGGTCGCTTAGCTGTTCCTGCCACTTTTCAGAAATAAAGCTCTTCTTTGTGAAAGTATAATAAAATGAAATAATTTCAAGTAATACATTGGACAATATTGCAGAATGCAAATAAGTTATAATTTCCACATGCCCACGTGTAGTATTGATATTAATAGCTTATATTCAAATGGAAATTTTTTACCCAAGTTGTATTCTGCTAAGAAACAGTGTGGCCTATTTTTGTTTTATGTTATTTTATTTTCTTTCATTATGGGTTTCTAAATGTCATATCATGGACATGTAGCAAGCCACAAGGCAAATATACATTTTTGCCTATAAGCCACAAGGAACACATTGTGAATATTGCTTAAAATAATTAAAAATCATTCAACAGAAGGTAAAACAAGTGTTCACTGGTAATTTAATATGCTCATTACAGAATTATCATTAACATTTACCTTTCCTTGTGTATCTGGCAGTCACATTTCTGAGTCCCAGAGATTTTTCCTGGTGAAACAGGGGCTGGACCTTATATCATCTGCTTTTTGTTTATTTACATCAGCCTGTGGATAGGATTTTCGCATCCTGTCTTTGAAACACAAGCTGAACTCTACCAATGAGGTAATATGAGACAAGTAATCAAATATCTGAAGCTCATTCAATATGTGCCTGGCAAAAGGGCAGTTGGGTAATTGAATTTGGGTTGGTTCACTATTCCTTCTGTATGCCAACCTTGATATCTGAAGTGGAAAGATATGAAGCCTACAAAACATTTGAATAAGACCATCATTACTCCCTGATCTCACATTTGCTTCTTGGTCTTAATTTGACTGAGCAGATCCTTCTTGCCTCTTGCTTTCTTTCAGAAACAAAAACAAAGAAGTGTCTGTTGTAGGCCTACTAAGTGCATTCTAAAATGTCTCCTGGAACTGCAGATTTAGAAGAAAAAAACTGTACTATCAATGTCCTGAAAGCAGAATTGCTGGGCAGACTATGTAACTACATATGTTAAATCAAATAAATTACAGGAGTTAATATATCCAACACATTCAGAATGGTGATTGGTACAATCATGCATGTTCTTATTAGCAGTTATACCCCCAACCACACTGCAAATTAGAGATAAAGACCATTTTTATTTTCATTCTCTCATGCATCTGTGCCTGAATCAGGGCACGTCTTCAAACCTGTCTTGAATGATGAAAATGTGAGAAAACACATGGACGCATGCATTAATGAATGGCCACAAAGAAATCACCGATGCATGAGCATTTACTTAGTTGCTCCATGCTGGGGCTCACTGGCTATGTAATCTTGGGCAGTGACTTGTCCTTTCTAACAATTGGTTTCTTTACTTGTATAATTTGAATAATAATTGTTCTTACTTTATTAAACTGTAGGAAGATTAAATGAGATAATTCATATCCAGTTTTTAGCATTGTGCTTGGCATATAATAATTGTTCAGTAAATGGTAACTATTTTTATTTTGGGGCAATAACAAGGCAAATATATGCTTTTGCCTATAAGCCACAAGGAACACATTGTGAATATTGCTTAAAATAATTAAAAATCATTCAACAGAAGGTAAAACAAGTGTTCACTGGTAATTTAATATGCTCATTACAGAATTATCATTAACATTTACCTTTCCTTGTGTATCTGGCAGTCACATTTCTGAGTCCCAGAGATTTTCCCTGGTGAAACAGGGGCTGGACCTTATATCATTTGCTTTTTGTTTATTTACATCAGACTACAATAACTTATTATCATAGGACAGGAATAATTAATCATAGCTGCTTGCCATTAAAACACTGAGAAGCATGTGCCACAAAAAGGTAATATACATGGGAAAAATGGGGCAAAGGTTCAGGAGCAACTGATGAAAACCAAAACAGACCAAAAATAAATAAGTAAATAAACCCTTTAAGAACTATTCCCAAATATAAGCAAAAAGAAATAAATTCCTACCCAAAACTGGTAAATTAAATTCAGAAATAGAGAAAATCATAGAAAGAAAAGGTTGGTTGAAAATTATATAAGTAAATGAGTTATAGAATAAGGTGTGAATAACAAGGTACCACTTGTTATTTAAACTCTACCATATTAAATGGCAATGTGACAAATGAGATGGACATTTGTGATCAATTTTCAGTAGACAATGATAGAAGACAAACAAACGAACAAAAAAACCCCAGTGATATGGTCAAACTTCACCCTGACAGGCTTCACCATCTTGTAAGCATGTCAGCATGATTTTAAAGGAGCCCTGATAATCACATATGTGTTATAATAATTGAAGTTTTTGGAAGATCAGTTTTAACAACTGGGGAAAATAGCATTTCTAAAGAATGGAGTAAAGTTGATATTAATGGGTAGTGTGTTTGAAAGACTGATGGGAATAAGTCTTTATTAAAACTTCTATTGCTAAGATTTTAATAATGAATGCTTACCCAATATGAAATTTATGACATTTATTTTAAAGCAGACATAACCTTTTTCTGTGACACTTTCTACATTTAATGTTTAGTTGTTTTCAATTAGTACTCACACTTTCTGTTGGAGGCTGTCATACTGCCTGTAGGAGTTTCGGCTGCCTGGGAGTCTTCTGGGCCTTTCTATTATCAATTAAAAAATAAATGACAAAAGATAAGCAATGGTCATCGTTTTTGTTGAAAAATGAAACATCTGAAGAGTTATATTGATTTTTAAAAGACATTTTTAATACTCTAGAGTAAGCTAGAACTTCCAAACTTTAAGGCAGGGCTGAGCGTCTGCAAGCAAGCTTCTGGCACTATCTGTGTGCAGATGAAGACAGCACTCACGGAGGTCTGTCTCCCGTGGAGTGCAGAGGAGCCGTCTGTAATTCCGACTCCTAAATTATGTAAGCCTTTATGAAAGCCAAAAGTTGTAGGAAAAACAGATTCTTGATTCTTCACCCAATCTGGCTCTTCTACTGATTGTGGATCTAGAATTCATCTTCAGATCTTTCAGCAGATCGTGTGCTGTGGATGGAGACCCCATGCCAACACCACACCTTGTTTTGTTCATCACGGCCCAACATTCTGATTTTCTGGCTTCACAAAAGATTGACAGACTTAGAAAAGAAAACATAATCAATTTTTAAAGTTTTCTCACCCTTTCATATGACAGGGAAGTAAGATTTTGAAAGTGACATCTATAATATGAGTTAAGATTACACGATTCTGTTTCAGAGACTGACTCATAGTTCAATTTCTGGAAAATCACTTCCCTCCCCTGTGCCTCAGATTCTTATTCTGTTATGTGAAGAGAATACTTTTAATCTGCCTTTGGAACATGTTATTTTAAAACCATATTTATATAATTCTATCGTTCAAAAGTATGGAGACTACGGATCAAATTTAACGTGAGACATAAGCATCTTTTTTCAATGTAAAACAGGAAGTAAACTTAAAGTTCACATATTAAACAGTAGCAGGTATTCACAAAATGTAATGACAGGCAATTTTTTGGAAAAGGATGCTGAGAAGAAT
>VMDR010013933.1:0-24280 GCA_007922815.1 Macrotus californicus | reverse complement strand
ATCTCCTGTGATGAATTCATCAATTACTGAGTTGTTTGCACTGTGGGTACTATTATTGTAGCCTTTTCCTCTCTCTAGAACCTTCTTAAGTGGAGTTAAGTTTAATTGGCATGATTTCTCTCTCCTGGTCAGTTTCCAGCTCTGTATATCTGGTGGTTTTATTTCACTCTACAGTATTTTCCATTTCCCCTGCTTACAGATAGGGTGGAAGTTCTGGACCTTAAATTTAATCTGCTTCACACTGTACTGGCCAATTAGCCAGTCATCTTTATTGGCCTCACAGACATGTGAGGGCAGTCTGCGTATGAGGTGCTGTGCTAGGGCCTAGGGCACAGTCCCTGCCTCTTGGAGCTTATATTTTAGCAGGACGGGGATGGGGGGTAGATAGAACTAATTTCAAGTTCCAGAATTGAAATTGTGAGAGGAACGTGGAGGGACATGCAGATGGTTCTCAGAGGATGTGAGCAGGGAGGACTGAACTAGGTTGGGACAGCCAGGGAGAGCTTCCCCCAGGTGACGTGTGAGCTGAACATGAAGACAAGTTAACCATGCAGAAGATTGGTAAGATCATGTTCTGAGCCAAGGGAGCAAGCCGTGCAAAACTCTTGAAAGCAACAGAAGCATGGTGAATTTGAGGAACTGAAAGATGAGTGTGGTCAGAGTATGATCTGGATGTGGCCTGAGGAAGGATCTGGAAGTAGATGGGGCCAGTTTGGACAGGGCTCATAGTCTGTGTTCTTGCTGTTGAGTTTGTGAATAAAACCTGAACCATTAGTAAAATATGTAAGGTATGCATGTGAAGGGAAGAGACCCTTTCTTTGGCTTTATCTTAATAGACCAGGGAAATCAAATGACTTTAGTGTATAGTCTGGTAGTCAGAAGTATGGAAAGAACTTAAACTTAGGTCTCCTGATTTGTAGACTGTTTTTTGTACTCCGTACCTCCTCCTTGCTGGGAAAACATGTGTTCTGGGTAAAAATTGAATTTTTTTTTCCCCTGACTTGTATGAGAGGTATACAGATTAAATCATTTAAGAATTTCGTTGAGTAACATTTATTTAAAATACCACATAAAAAGGAAGACTGTCTTCTAGAACGTGGGATCTGCCGAGGCCACGACTGTGCTTCTGACCCTGCAGCTTCTGTACCCACACCCTTTGGTATTTTAGAGCGTCCGATTCGAGGAGCTATGCTGGCACACGTGCCTCTTAAGTTGGGAATAAGTTTTTGTTCCAGTGATCATGCTACTGTACAACTTTCTTCAGATGAATACATTTGGCCTCCCAAAATGACATTTTAATCCATTTCCTTTTAGATATTCATTGGGATGTGTTTTGCCAATAGTTTTCAAGTTTTAAAATTCAAATGTGGCAAAAAAATTTACTGCTTGTTAAGTAAACCTCCTGACTTGGCTGGGGGATTGAAGAAGGAGTGAAGATGGAGGGACTATGGGTATACAGTAAATTTATCCAAAATAGAAATCTCCCTTCCTGGCCTTACTGGGATTTTTTGGCGTTTTACCAAGGCGTTTAGGAGTCCTTCAGCCTGCCCCTGCAGTGAGTCAGAGCCCGAAGACCTTCCCGTGTCGGAGCCTGTGCAGCTTTGTGTTTCATGGGAAATGTTCACGCGCACGTGTCAGGTCTTGGTGCTTATGTTGGGGATGGATGGAGAGGGAACCTGGAGGAAAAGTGGGATCTGGTGTTCCCAGTGAGGTGGGCCAGAGGAAAGGTCGAGGTGAGTGAGGAGGAACAATTGATATTAGAGGTTTAGATAGACAGAGGTCGGATGTAGGAAAGTTCCCTCCTGGTGGATCGGCTGCCGCGCGATGAGTGGAGGAGAAGCAGGTTATCCAGCGTGTGATCTGGTCTGCAGAGGGCACGGGGAGCTGGACCAGGCTTTGCTGACTTGTAAGGTAGAGAGCTCTCTCAGCATGTCCTGCCCGAGGCCGTTGCATCTCTTGCATGTTGGTGGGTTTAATCTGCAGATGAAGACAAGCAGGGATATCCTACTGGCATTTTTCCCAGTGTGTGTTGTGTGTTCTTTCTCCCATTTTATTATTAAATATTACTGACTGCTCATCCATCCCTTGTCCCCAGCGCTGAGCCCTCTGTCCTTCACTTTGCAGAGATCATCCGAGACTTGTATTACACTAATGTGAAATGCTTAGGTTCTGTGTTAAAACTGAAAACATAAGTGGTTTTGTATTTTTAGGAAAGGTAGGTTTAAAAACTAAATAACTGGTGCATTTGGAATTCAAGCCATATAAAAGTGAAAGGTAAGTCAGTCTTATCCTTGACCCCAGTTTATCTTCAGGGTCATAACCACTATTACTAGTTTCTTAGACATTTTTAAAGTGTTTTTCTGGGTGTATTTTGTGCAGGTACAATATGCCAATATTGTCCCCTTTAAAAAAATACACAGAAATGGGAACACACTGTACATGCTGTTCTGTGTCTTGGTTTTTTAGTGTATCTCATGGATTCATCCCCATCAGTGGGTGTAGAACTGCCTCATGCTCCTGAAGTGCTCCTGAAGTATTCCATGAACTGGGGGCGCTGTCTTTAACTCTTTCTCTGTTGGTTGTTTCTGGTCTTTTGCTTACTACAACTAAAGTCACTTTAAATGTTCTTTAAGAATTTTTAAAAACATAAATTTTAGCAATAGTTTGTATTATCTATAGGATAAATATCTAGGAGTGCAGTTATCAGTTCAAGGAGTACGTGTTTTTAAGTATTGTTGTTTATACTCACTTCGGCGGTATTGAGTCTTTTTTTTTTTATTGTTTTCCTTCTCTTCACTTGTAATTCTTTTTCTAACAAAATCTGTTGTCTGTTTTGGCCTTTTCTTTGTTCTTTGCGTAGAAACATTTTATTCTTTGAGTTTTGAAGGGAATGATTTTCCTTAGAAGTAACTTCTATGTTGCTTACATTTTTCTCCTCTGAAACTTAGCTTTTTTAGCATTGAAAACTCTTCTTTTGTTTGAATAACTTGGAAGTCAGTGAGAGGACAGAGGAATATGACTTTTACTACCAAACTCTCCTTTTAGTAAGACTCTGCAAATTGGCAGTGTTTTTGGAGTACCATTCAAGATCTCTTTCACTAGCATGGGTATCTTCAAGCCACATAAATAAGTGGTGGTCTTTGTAAAATGCTAGGAAATGTTAGGAAATTTGCTCAATTTGGGGCTCTCTCTTTTGAGGTTTTTGAGTTCTGAAAACATATTGAACTATCTGGTGTAAATTGTGTACAAAGTGCAGATCCGTTTTCTTAAAACAGGCTCTACCCTGGTCACCATCAGTTCACATGATAGGAATCTTAGCTCATGTTCTCACACATATGTTAGGGAGTTTAGAGTAAAAGTGAGCTTCCTTATTAAGTACATAATCGGTCACGTTCACTCTGATATATGTAAGCTGAAGCGGTCAGAGGAACACACGCTTTTAACATTATGGTTCAATTGGACAGGATTTATCATTTGAGTAACCTTATAATAAAACTTTCTGATGACCTTTTTACACTACTGCTAACCTGTGCTCACTTGGGTTTAGTTGATAGAATAGGAAAGAGCAAAGAGAAGAAAAAGGAAAGCCTGGATTTCTGAACACGGAGCCTCAGGAGGGAGAGATGGCCCCCGTGAAAGGCACTGGCACCGGCTCTGCGTCACTCATGAGCGTCGGGCCGTCTGCTGCATGCGAGTGCATCTTAGTGTTTGGCCCTTTCATCTTTTCCCAGGTGTTGGTGCCATCAGCTCCCTTGGGAGTCACAAAAGGAGACTATTTCCCTTCCTAGTTCCCTGCCCCCTCACCTGCCTTATTCCCAGTATCACATTTCACTCATCGCTGTACTTGAGCCTTTTGCAGAACTGATGTATTGTATGTTTGCTGCGAAACACGTACCGTTAACTCACAGCTAGGGTTCTGAGGGCCGTTGCTAGTGCGGAAGAATGGAGACCGGAGACCTTGCTGGGCAGCAACCCAGCTGAGTCATTACCTTGAGATGACTCTTCAGAATCCCTGTTACTCCCTGGGCTCTGGGGGTAACAACATAACCCTTTTCTTCCCCTTTTCCTACCAAGTTAAGTCTTTTTCATTTAAAATGTAGATCAGGGGTGTTCAACCTTTTGGCATCTCTGGGCCACACTGGAAGAAGAAACGTTGTCTTGGGCCACATGTTAAATACACAGACACTTAATGAAAACCGATGAGCAAAAAAAAAGGTCCATGCATCATTTTCATGATATCTGCCACCACAGATAAGCAAAAAAGTCCTCACATAATAACCCTGATTATGCAGCGGCCCTTTTGGTAATCTTTTAAAATTGTTGTCGAGCAGGTCCCAAGTTTGTGATCACTAATATAGAAAATGTACATACCTCAATAATAAAACTTAGTAATAAAACTAAGTCATGTTTTAAGTAAATTTACGCTTTTGTGTTGGGTTGCAGTCATAGCCACCCACGGGCCGCGGGTTGGACACCCCTGACGCAGACAGATCAGTGCAATGAACATCCTTCTGCTGTCACCTAAATTCACCAAATTTTAACATCATACCACTCCCATATCATACACACCTCTCCCTCCCTCCCTCCTTCCCTTCTCCCCTGCCTGCCTGTCTGTCCCCTTCTGCCCAACCGGCTGAAAGGAGGTTTCAGATATCAGGTTCCTTCATTCCTGGGTATTCAGTGTGCATGCCCCAGGAACAGGGATATGGGAACGAGAGTATTTGTGGGGCTCCCTTCCACCCTGTCACACAGTGTTCCCTTTATGGGGCCTCACAGAAGAAATTGTTTTCTTGGGTCTTAATACCAAATAAAGCTCCTCAGTTTTAGAACAACAAAAGGTGCTAGGCTGCCTGGACACTCAGCTAGATTCGCAAAAATGCGTAGGCCTTGTTGATGAGCATCTGCATGACTCTTAGCTCCATGTGGCTCTCAGACTCCCCCCCTCTGACCGCTCACGCCTCCTCTTTTAAAATTGTACATATTTATCCTAAGAGCAGTGCCTTTTAGAATGATCTGGCGTATAACAATTGTCCCAAAGAGAATCTGAGATTGCAGTAGGCCCTCAGCTGACCCCTCTGAGAGGAATGGGTCACAGTTGTCTCATCTCACTATGCCCCTTCTGAGACACCAAGACAAAGCCGGTGGAATTTCCCTACCTAAAGCCTTGGTACTTTGGTGTTTTTCTTTTGAGTAT
The DNA here is from genome assembly GCA_007922815.1 of Macrotus californicus. NCBI lineage: Eukaryota > Metazoa > Chordata > Mammalia > Chiroptera > Phyllostomidae > Macrotus > Macrotus californicus. The sequence continues at coordinate 19,086 of VMDR010013933.1, read as the reverse complement.
GCTGCCTTGATGTTCATCTTAAAAAACATTCTCATCTTAAGTCTTACAGGGCATGTATGTCACACTCTGGTGCACACCCACTTCTTGGGGAGGGCCCACGCCTCACATTCTCTTAGGGAAAGCACTGCCTGGTGTGGCTTCCGTTAACCAGGGGCCCATGACGTTGGTGGGAAGTAAGCACCCCTTCAATGGTTATGCCTGTGAGAACAAAGCGAAGACAGGAGAAAGGGTACTGATGGATGGCACCGACAGAGCTGTGGGAGTCTCAAGGATGGAGACGGGTGTTACGTGAAATGGCAGAGGTGGTGGAGACGGCCAGGACGTGTGCAGCGGGAGGAATCTGGTGGGACTTGCTGGACGGGACTGGGTTAGCCAGGTTGGTGAAGGAGGAGAGAGTGCGGGAGGGAAGGGGTCAGTCAGATATTGATCTGCTTGGCGCCGTCTCTTTGCATCCTGTCAGAGGTGACCACCTGCCCTGAGCTGCAGAGAGGAGACACTGGACAGAGACTGGGTCGTAGGACATCCATTTAGGTCATTGAATCACCATGTTCTGTGTGCCAGGCACCAGGCTGTGGACAAACATTATCTCATGCATCCCTTAAACCCCGTGAAGTACATGGTTGGCCTCAGTTAAGATGGAAAACGAGGCTCTCCGAGAAGTTAAACTGTTCTAAATGGTGGACATGTCCTATCTCCAGAGTCTCAGTGAAGTGGAGGCTGCTCTGTTGAAACTGGAAAAGCGGGGGTTCGGGCTGCCTGTCACGACCAGAACCACTAAGCAGACAGGGGTTGAATCTTTATGGGCGCCTTGTTCAGATGGCTGGCGATCTGAAAAAATAGGGTTATGTACCCTAACAGACCATCCTACATTCCATTTTAAATTGACCTTTTGTATAAGGAGAAGAGAGAAGTGTAGGTAAGGGGTTTGGAATTCAGGGAAAATGTTAATCAGATAAAGCCTGCAGCATTCTTTCATCTGTTGCCCCATGATTCTTTACCTGTGTCCTGGGCAGCAGTGGTCTTTATCTGTGTCCTGGGCCTTGGACATCTTTCCCTGGAGCACAGTGGCTCAGATTCCATCTTGATTTGCTTGCACTCCTCCTGAGGCACAAAGGTGGAACTGTTCGTGGTCTCCTGGAGTCAAGGTGGGTTATGCCTTCAGTTCCTGGAACAAAAGCTTTTTACGCACATTCATTACTAAGCTTGTTAGCTGTTACCTAGAACTGAAATTTTCCAACTCTTGAGTCCCCCATCACCGTGGCAAGCTACTTTCATCCTCACCGCCCCCCCACCGTTTAAAACTTTTTGATGTATACTTGAGATACACACATGCTAAATATACAGCTTGATGAATTTTCACAGATTGAAGGACTTGTTTAGCGTGCACCCAGATCAACAAACTGAACATTAATAACACCACGGACCCCCTCCAGTCATTATCCCTCCGCTGGCCGGAGGTGGAGCCCTGTGTAACTGGAATCATACAGTGTGGACTCTTTAGTATTTAACTTCTTCCCCCCAACATTATGTCTGTGAGTCATTTATGTTACTGATCTCTCTCTCTCTCTTCCTCTCTTTTTTTTTAGAGATTGGGTTTCAGGACCTTGAGTGTCTAGAAATAACATTTGTACCATAGGGCTATAAAATCCCCAAATTGTACAGTTGGTATTTTCAAAACTTGTAAATTTGAAAAACGTAGTCTAATAGGGTATCATGAACTATAGGAGAAAAAGCTATCTGGAGTTTCAGAGTCTTTGGAATAAAGGGTTCAATGTATTACCAGGCAGACACATTTCGGTATTTTGTTTTAAAGAGCAGAGAAAGACAAGTACCATATGATTTCACTTAGATGTGGAATCTAATGAACAAAATAAACTAACAAAGTGGAGAGAGACTCTTGGACAGAGAAAACAGACTGACAGCTGTCAGAGGGGAGGGGGTTGGGGGCTGAGTGAGAAGGGTCAAGGGATTTAGCAAAGGATAGAAAGACTGATGGGCACAGACAACAGTGAGGTGATTGCTAAGAGGAAAGGTGGGAGAGCAGATGTAGCAGAAGGTAAAGGGGGAGGGATATAGGTGATGGAAGGAGACTTGACCAGGGGTGGTGAGCACACAATAAGATGGTGTGTTGTAGAACTGCATACCTGAAACTGACATAATTTTATTAACCAATGCCACCTCAGTACATTCAAGAAAAAATAAATTTAAAAAAGTAAATAAAAGAATGAAGTGAAAATCTTAATGAATGAATGCACAGTGTATGCCAGACACATTTTGTCTTCCAGACATAACTTGTGTTTATGCAGTATCCAGGAGCCTGAAAAGTTTGTTTGTAAGTGAGGTTCAATTTGGTTTTATCAAATTGTAAGCATAGGTGGGTTCTTGATGGGGAAAGAAATTGGAAATTTGCCACATGAGACTTGTGCCCTTCAGCTGGAGACCAGGAGTACACCCGTCAGGAACAAGCTGAATGCGTTGCTCACTGCAGCCTAGAGAGACAGAGTGTTAGAAGGAAACTACTACAGGGTTTGGGTTTGGGTTGGGTAATTCTGGGAGGGCGTACAAAAGTAGTGGTATTCTCTAGATTGGGTGTTTTCTCTGAGTATCTCAGTAAATCTTACCTATAGAGAGGGTGGAACAGAGTCAGAGGAAAGCTGTAACTGGTGAAGAAGCATCTGTCACTCACTTTAGCCCGAAAGTGGGATGTTTGATATTTTGTGGGTTTCCTCAGTGAGCTTGTTTTGTCTCATTTTGTCACGGTCCCCGAGTGACCTCGTTAGCTGTGGTCGTCCTGTGAGATTGATTGTGTCCTAGAGGAGAACAGCCTGACCCAACATGAGTGTCGCATTGATTTGTGATACTACTGAGGTGTAGCTGTGGGCCTTGGATCAGCTTGTGGGTATCAGGGGCTGCTGCTTTTTTTTTTTTCTTAAGGAGAATTTCTAGGCTTTTGTTTTTCATACATCTACACTTTACAATACGGGTGTTCTGAAAATAGGCTTGACCTTTAGTAGATATTTGCTTATTTCTGAAGATACCAAATAAGAATTTGAACAGAAAGTATATTTAGGACATTACCCTTTAGATCTTGTTTCCAGGCTTCTCAGTGCCTGGGCTTGCTCAGTGTGGACTGGTTTTTAGAGGTTTTAGGTAATCCTCACGAAGTCACCTGGGCCTTTGGCAACTGCTCAGTCACACTCGACCCTTCTCTTCTTACCTGTTGGGTGAGGGTAATTAAAACAGTGACCCAAATTTCTTAATGGCCCCTTGTGACGTCATGGTTCGAGCTCACAACCAGAGGATGCCTGCTAATTTATACCGCACCTGCTTCCCACAAGGATTCCAGGTGGCTGAGACAATGTGTCTTCCCTCTGAGTACTCCAGCCATTTCTGTCCTTCCTCTTCCTTCTTCCATGGCTTGGCCTAAATGAGCAGTCTCCCTTGGGAAACGACTCCTTGCCCACAAAGAACAAATTTTCTGAAAGGGGGTCTTCAGTCTAAGAAAATTTCATCTAGGGTTGCCCGTGGAGCTACTGAAATACCTCATTGTGATTGGTGGGCCACATTCCGGGTTACCTTAGGCTTCTGACCCTCTCTCTCACATGAGCTGGGAGTGGGCCTTGAGCAACAAGCACACGCTTTTCTAATATTCTTGTCTAACAGAGTATTTAACCTTCTGATTTCTGGCACCTGCGTCTTGCTACTGGCACACTTGTAAATGTGGCCATATCTGTGAGCTGCAGCTGGTATGCATTCTCTTCTGGCTTCACAAGCAGAGTGTGTGGACCTGGCTGGTGAGAATGGGGAGTTTCACCTGGCAACGTCCTGCCTGACAGTGTTCAAGAAAATGAAGCAAAAAAGATGGGGAGTGTTGGGATCAGTAGAAAAAAAGCCTCAAACCCATGCAAGTGGGTGGGAAAAAAAGAGAGGGTGGCTAGAAAGTAGATAGTTTTGCTTTCAAGTAGAGTCCTTTTTGTGTTTTGAGGCCTTGTCCAATTTTATTTCTGTCTAAATATATGGCCACTTATGCCACTGAAATGCTTTGAAATTTCATAACATCTAGATTTAGTTATGTATACTCTTTTGTGATCCCTTAATCTCTGTGTTCCTGTGTTAATAGCTATATTTTGATTACTGTGAGTTTATAGTAGGTTCTCACCATGCCATGTGCAAGTTCTGACACACTGTTTTCAGAAGCGTCCTGACCATGATGGCCACCTCCCCCACACTGGCGAGTCTCTCAGACCCTGTGGGGATTTTATGTTGGGGGGATTTCTCTCTTACAAATCTCCTAGTTATCTAACTACTAGGGTTTATAGTTCTTTATTCTAACCGTCTCGTGAGGCTTCTGAAATCTTCTTCTTCATCTAGGGTTTGCAGCCTCGCCATCTTTTTTCTTAGGTATCCTGTTCTTGCCATTGTGGGTAGGGTTTTTTTTTCATTTTACTTTCTCATATTTAGGAATGATTTTATTTCATGTATTTAATGTTGCTTGGCTTCTTGTCATCACTTTGCAGAACTAAAATTGTTGGTTGGTTTTCTGAACTTTTCAGGGGATGACATCTGGAATCACAGATTTACATCTCTCCTTCCTAGCATTTTCCAATTACCATAGAATCAGATCATACATTTAACTTAACATGCTCAGCTATTTTATACCTGGTAAACAGAGAGTGCTAATTTAAACAGTGTTGGCTCCACTGCGCTCTTATTCCATGAACATTGGTAGGCTCTGGGTCAGTCTCTCCTTTCCCCAGTTGGTTGCTGGTGTTTCCTTGTGCTCTTCCACTGGGGTATGTTTTTGTACTGGAGTGGGATTCCCTAGCCCTGCCCCAGCCACATCATAAGCAAAGGAGCATTGGCTTTTTGCCATTTCCCACTTACATGCTGACCTTGGGAGCTAATCCCAACATAAGAAGCACCTCCACTGTTTTTTCACTGTTTATTGCATTAGCAAGGACGTTCTGCGCAGTGTTGAGTAATACCGATGATAGCGGGCATCCTTTCTTGCTCCCAGCTGTAATGGGAGTGCCTCTGGTGCTTTAATCTTAGACGTATGGTCTGACCACAGGTTTTGGTAGGAGTTTGGGCATAGGATGTTTGCTTTGTTTTGTTTGCCATCACACATGAACAGAGTTTTCTCACATGTTTTACATTTATTGAGAAGATACTGAAAACATTTTAATGTAATGAGATATATAATACGTCATTTAATGTTGAACTGTCCACTTTTTCCTGCAGTAAAACTTACTAGGTGATAACTTTTTAATACATTCCTATATTCATCTTCTCTAATATGAATGATTTCTGTACATATATTAGATAAAAGTACCTTTGGCTCTTCGGGAGGTAGTTGCCTTGGTTTGATTTTTTAAAAATTAACAGTTACATAACATGACAGTTATCTTAGGCTTGGTGGAACTTGCCTGTAAAAAACATCTAGAGCTGGTATCCTTTCTACGTAGGAGAAGCTTTTAAAAATGTCAGAAGCTTTCGTGGTGGGAGAGTAGTGACGGCAAGTAATGTTTGGCTGGGCATGTCACACGTCAATGATGATTCTCCTTCAAAAATGATGGGTATGGCCCTGACTGGTGTGGAATGCCAGCCTGCGAACCAAAAGGTCTCCAGTTCCATTCCTGGTCAGGTCACATGCCTGGGTTGTGAGCCGGGTCCCCAGGTGGGGGCGTGCGAGAGGCAACCAATTGATGTATCTCTCAAATATCCATGTTTCTCTCCCTCTCTTTCTCCCTTCCCCCCTCCCAAATAAATAAATAAAATCTAAAAAATAAAATGACAGGCATGTACACACTTTCGTGTCTGTGTGTGTACGTTGCTCACACACACACACCTGGGATTGTGAAATTGCTCCTCGAGATTTTTTTAGCAATCATTTTTCAGGACTTGCAGCATAATATCAAACACATTCACTTGGATTGGTAAATACACAATACAATATACAGATGATATATTACTATAGAATTGTGTAACTGAAACCTATATAATCTTATTAACCAGTAAATTCAATAGAAAGAAAAAACATGATACCATGTGGCAGGCTTGCAATGATCAGAGCTTTTGGTTTGGTTAGTTTTAGCCAGTCTGGTATCTGTGTAGTCCTTAAAACATCAAATTGTGGACAGGGCTTTCTGCCCTAACAGGATATACGTGTTCTCGAAAAACTTTGCATTCTGTAAAATCACACACTCAACATACTGGGGCTCGAAGACACCAGCCGTGTCGGGGCAGCCCCCTCACTCACTCAGACTATGTGATGTCCTAACTGGAGAACTAACCTAACAGTTCTTGGTACCTTGGAGAGGCAACTTGGACCTGTGGAGCAGTATTCAGCAGATCAGCAACTTTCCAATGAACTGGCAGTGCTTGAGGTGCCTGCTGTGCACCCAGTTCAGTCTAAAGGTCTGTGTCCTTGAAGTTCACCTGGACAAGAATCTTGAAATTTCTAGGCGCTTCTGACCTCTTTGTTTTCCTCTGTATTTTCTTCCTCATCCCTCAGAGTTTGTCTGCCCCAGGCCTTACCTGGTTCGGTCCCTGAGGAGCCTGTCATAGCTACCCTAGATGAGCAGTCTCTGCCAGATTTTAGACATTTTTTTTTCTGATGATAGATAACTGTTTATTGCAGAAACTTTGAAAAACATGTTTACTGTCCAGAGGCTGTGTCATCAGTGCTGTCCCTCAGAGTGACCTCTATTGCTCTGGCTTAACGTGCTTCTAGTCATTTCTAATGCATCTAGAGGTCGGTGTGGATCTTTTCAGCAAGCAAAATCCGGATCATGTTGTGGCTCCCAGCATGTTCTTTCCTATTGAAAATACATTACGACAGTCGTCACTGGTTCTTAATTAGGGCAGCATCGTTATTCCATTGCCAGGGTCATTAACATTTATGCCAGTATTTCCTGTTTGTGCTATCACAAATTACTGTGCGTTTCGTGGCTGAAAACACACATTTATTATTTTAGGGTTCTGTAGATTAGAAGTCCACGACAGGGGTCACTGGGTGAGAATCGGGGTGCTGGCAGGGCTGCCTTCTTTTCTGGAGGCCCTGGGGAGAATCTGTTCCCTGCCCTTACCCCTCTTCTAGAGGATGCCTGTATTCCTTGGTCGGTGGTCCCTTATGGTCCTTCTCAAATGCATCACTCTGGCCACCCTCTGCCTCCTGTTTTCCATTTTGAAGGACCCCTGTGATTACAGTGAACCCACTCAGTTATCCCAGGATAATCTCCTTATTTCAAGGTCAGTTCATTAGCAACTTGAATTCCATCTCTTTCTTTAATATCCCTTTGCCGTGTCAGTAATATATTTATAGGTTCTTGGATTTAGAACGTGAATATCTTTTTTTGTGGGGCAGGGGTGGCGTTATCCTGCCTGCACTAGTCTCCTATTGATAATGGGTTGTTTGCGTTTGTACAGATGGCAGTTCAGTGAATGCCTTCGTATGTCAGTCTCTGTTCCGTGTCTGATCAGTTCAGGTACCACCTTTCTGTAAATGGAATATTTCAGAGTGATCATTTTAATATGTTTGACAAAAATTATCAAATTACTGAAACTTCAGTCTTGGTGATATAGGAGAATAGAAGGCAAGTTTAGTGCCAAAAAGAAATGTTCAGAGCTGGAAGGAGACCAGTTTGTCCTTTTGTAGCATTCCTGTTAGAGTGTACGGTTTTGTCTCTCATTATAGCTTTATTATATTCTCCATGCCTCCCGGAATATGTAATACACCTTTACTGGTGTATATTTGCTAGATAAATGGGTATGGAAATGAGTAAATACACTTACTACCCGCACACATGCATGTACACACATTTCACCATTAAACTCCTTTTCTTTGTTTCCTTTCCAGTATAAAATCTCAATAGAAATTCTGTTTGAATGACTAAGCATGGTTAATTTTGACAGCTGCTTTGTGTTTAAATGTAATCCTACCTCAACATCATTGAAATGAGGGACATTTATTCTCATACAAAGTATTTCAGATGCTTTCTGTTCTGTCTCCCTAATTTTTAAGGCTGTATATGTGTCCTGTGTTCTCTCTCTCTCCCTCTCCTCCCCCCCTTTAAAATACAGCAGTTTATTACTGAACCTTCACAAATTTATATACAAATTGGTTGCTAGAAACAGTAAATGAAGCCTAGAGTTACTCTGAAATAGGCAAAATGAAACGTCACATTAAAATGCGGTGCCACAGTCTTTTGTCCATGGGGCCAGATGTGCTTTGGAATTAAGGTTTTTTTTAGTGGTGGAGATGGCGGTGTATTAGTTTCCTAGGCCTGCCATGACAAAATACTATACAAACTGGGTAGCTTAAAACAACAGATTTGCTCTCTTGCAGTTCTGTGGGCTTGCCGGAAGTCTGAAATAAGGGGTTGGCAGGGCCCTGCTCCCTCAGAAGCCTTTAGGGAGGCTCCTTCCTCCCATCTGCCAGCCTCCGGAGTCCAGGCATTATTCTTTGACCTGCAGCTGCAGCGCTGGTCTCTGCCTCTGCAGTCACATGGCACCTCCCTGTGTGTCTGTTTTCCCTTCTTATAAGGACAGTAGTCCTGTTGGATGAAGGCCCACCCTAATGACCTTGTCTTAATTTGATTGCATCTACAAAGACATTATTTCCAAATAAGGTCACAGTTGCAGGTCCTTGGGGTTAGGGCTTCAATCTATCTTTTGTTTTTTTAACTGGGGCACAATTCAGTGCATAATGGGGCGTGGGGTATGGCAAAGTAATACTGAGCACATGCCTAGAACATAGCATTTCTAATGGGCTAGAGCACAGTCCAGCAAAACACGTGAACAGTCAGTCACCCTGAGTGTGTTAATAGAGCTGCACACAGGCTGACTCATTTCAGATTGGGCTTCGCCACCAAATGGTCTGGCTGGTGGGCTTTCTGCCGAATGGTTGCGGCTTTTGAGTTTGGGAGTTGTGCTTAGAGGCTTGAGGACCTGTGCCGTGGTCTCACCCTAATTCCCGACAGTGGGCCAGTGAGCTTTCTCGGAAGTTCTGTCGGGAGACTTACTGCTCATGCCCTGTCTCGTGCTGTTACCCTCTTCCTTTTGTCTCTTCCCTTTCTGGGAAGTGTCCTCTTTGGCTGCACAGACCCAGCCCTGGGCATCGAGGAGGTATTTTGACCACTGTGTCCTTGTGTCCATCCAGAATAGAAACTATCCTGAAAGCTATGCCCTTGCTAGAAGTTAACCCTTGTCTTTCTCCTTCCTCACGGGAAAACAGATCTCCCTACATCAGCAACCCCCAAATCACAAAGCCAGTCTTCCCCTTGAACCAAAGCACTGTGGTTGGCTTCCACAGCAAGTCAGTGTCCAGGCCAAACCCCTTGTCGCCTCTGAATGAGCAAGCAGACTATGGGCGGGAAGTAAATTGGCTGCCACTTTCTCATTTACATCTGCACAGGAAGCAGGCACAGCTTGGTAGCTGTGAGTGTAGGACGAAGTTTGCCTAAATCCCCCACGTCTTAACTGCAAACGGAAACCCCAGGTTGGGGAACCTGCTGGAAGAGACTCTGGCTGGTACAGTATCAGACATAGTTTAAGCACGTTCATGGTAACAGTTCTTACAGCAGAAAGGATTGGAAATGTCTGGAATGTCAGGGAGCCGGTTCGGGCACATCCGTGTTAAGATGTTTGTGACATCAAAAAAGGCTGGAGGAACATTTAATCACAGAGAAGACACGATTGAGTACGTAGGATGAAGGGATACAGTGTGCCTGTAATGTGACCCAGTTTTGTCACGCATGTCAGCGTGGAGTCTAGCCAGAGTGGATAACAGTGTTAGCAGCGCTTTTCATAATGGGCTTCTCAAAATGTCTTTGGGAGTTTTCTACTCTTATGTAGCAATTCTTTTTTTTTTTTTAAATTCACTTCCTCCCCTCTAAGTCCCTTGATTCAGAGGCTTATTACACTTGGGGGAGAATTGTATTCCCTTATATTTAATCTTAGAACTATTCTCTTTTACTGCCAAGTATCAACTGAGCTTGGGTGATACTTCGTAGGAGTTGCTGTTCACAGCAGGGTAAGATCCCTCACCACCCCCCAGGGCAGGATGGTGACTGGGAGGAGCATGGAGGGGGAGATATGGTAGATTCTGGTTCCCACTTCCCTCCTAATCAGCCTCAGTGTCCTCTGGCAGTAGGTGTCCCTGAGAATTCGTCTTGAGGTGTGACTCCTTTTGTTTTCTCCCTCAGCTGCTGTGTCATAAGGGACTTTAGATTATCTCATAGTTTTTGGAGGGCAAAATGCAGGCTTAGGGAAGAGGGAAGCTTGCCCAGGTTAATGAGGATTTAAAATGAAACCAGGACCAGAGCGGAAGTCTCTCGGCAGCTAGTCCAGTGTCCTTTCATCTGCTTCTGGTGCTCCACCTGGACTGCCCATTGAAGCTCTGGGCCCCAGGCCTTGGCCCACCCAGTAGTTTGTTTGTTTGTTCATTTATTAATGCTATTAGGTGTTGCTGATGCAGTCTTGATATTGGGCTTTGGGAATCCCTTGCCGACAAGGGCAGCCCCTCCCAGATGCATGTATGTGTACAATACAAACAGTGAATGCATTTTATATATCCTTGTTAGCTAAGTCCTTGCTTGTAGGAACTGTGGTAGATTATGGGAAGGGACTGCTATTTCTGAGTATGATGGATAGCCACTGGAGGACTTTCTTTATCCTGCAGTTTCTTTATAGACTTGAATCCATATCTGCACTGGCCTGCTTAGGCACACCTGCCCCCCTGGTCTCTTTGATGTGTCTTTCTTTACCCTTGCCAGGCACAGAGGAGGGAGTGTGTGGAGAACAGCTAAATGACCAGAGCTCGCTGTCGTCACAGGGGAACAACACATGTGGCGTGTGTGCTGTCAGGAGCTGTGTAATCTCTTACTTGCAGCCGCGGCGGCAGCACTAGCAAAAAGTGGCTCCTTTGCAGTTTGTAAAGATGACCTGTCAGTCACCCACCCAACACCCCTTAGTTTGGGGGGGGAAGTTGAAGTTACAGGGTGTTTCCTCCCGAAGAAGAGCTGCTTCGTGGTGCTCAGGCCCTGCGTGGCAGCACGGGTAATGCCGGCTTCGGTAAAAAGGGAGTTGGTTTTGGTTCTGGAGCATGATGCTACATCCCCTGGGCCCGCAAAGGACATTGTTACTGGAGTGGTGGCGTAGGCCATGGGAAGATCGGGGACTTTGGAGCCAGTGCAGGGTGGAGGGGTGACTCATAGCCCTGGTACTTAGTAGCTTGGATCCTTGGGCAAGTTGCTCGACCTCTCTCACAGGCCGTTTCCCCATGCTGGATGTGGGGCTGAAATGTGTGCACCAGTGTGTGGATTAAATGAGATAGTGTGTGGAAGAGCCTGCTACCGCTCCATAAATGCAATCAGTACTTAAACACTGACTGCCATTGTTGCTTATTGTAGGAATGGAGTCCATAGAGCTAAATATGTAGACACACATATACACATATGTTTACATATGTATACACATGTAAGCACACATATAATAGAACATGAAATTTGTGTATTTGTGTGCCTTTATGCTCCTCATTTTTATGCGGGGTTCGGAGTGCAATGTGCAAGCCGTTTCTTCGGTGATTGTCACAGTTAAAGGACTTAGCCCCTTTCCTTCTGTGTAGGGTAATCTCATTTTAAATCCCTTGATTCTTCAGTCTATTTTCTGCAGCCAAGGCCAATTGCTAAACATGTGGATTAATGATGTTACTTTCCTTTAATTGTTAGGAGGATTACGTCCCCCTCTGGGGCAGGGACATTGTCTGTGGCGTTCACTGCCATGTCCAAACAGCGCTTGCCATGGCGGAGCTGCTCTGTTCTGTGTGTTGAATTAAATTTAAAAAACTTAATGACTGTAGTGGCCACTTCTACTTGTCAGCTGTTCTGCTTGGGAACTTGTTACTGGGGGGAGGCAGGTGGAGAATGCCTCCTGGGGGTAGTGTCGAAGGTAACCCTGACACGGGTGTCAGCAGTAGTGGAGACATGTGTAGGAATCCAGGGCTCCCGGCATAGGGAAGCTTCAGGTTAGACACGTGGTGAATGGTGCCTGAACGGTATTTGATCTGGAATAATCTGTATCGGCAATCAACTTCACTTCCAGAGTGAAACTCACTGCCCGTGAGTTTATTCTTTCCTCAGTTTTTTTAAGTCATTTTTTATTTCCTCAACAATTTATCTGGCTTTTGAAATGGACCTTGTTAGGGGGAAGAGTAGGAGAAGTGGATTCCTGTCTTTTTTTTGCTGTAGTTGGCCCTCCTTCCTTCCTGTTCCAGAGGTCACTTTTCCAAGGTGCCCCGTTGATTCTTCATAGAGGTCAGCATCCTTGCCTGACTTGCTCCTCTCTGTACTGGTGGCAGCTGAGTAGTGTGGCCCTCATTTTTCTAAGCAGGTATAGTGGTAGACATGTCATATCCCTATTCTCCAGGCCCCAGTCACTGCCCCAGGGCCAGGTGTGGAAACTTCAGAGTGGCTGGGGATAGGTAGAGGCATACAGGGTGTGGCATTGGTGGTTTTCTTGTGGAAAAAATGAGAGACCTCAGTTTTAGTAACACATCTTCCAAGAGCACTGGCTAGCCTCCCCCGTGGCATCTGAACCAAGGCGCACCCAGGAGGTGGCAGTTCCATCAGCGTGAAGACCACGGGTATAAGTTAGTCAGTGATGTGGCTCACACAGAACCCTGATGGCGATTTCTCCTTTTGTGTTTCTACCCATGGATTTCTGTCTAGTGTGTGACACTTGTTCTTGCAAGTGTCTGTGGCTTGAGTCTGCTCTGCACAGATGCTTCTTTGTCTGGTCTCTTTTTATATATTGCTGATAAATCTGAGATTACCCATCACAACCCTGCAGGAGCATGCCTGCGTTTATGATTGGGAAAGTGGGTTGCGACTCCGCTGGGAGACACTCTGTGCCCATCAACAAGAGAGGAAATGAGTTTTAGCACTGTGAATGTATCGTGTAAGACTAAAAAGAAAAAAAGCTTCTCACTGCACTTAGTTTGGTCATTAACAAGGCAGACAGCCCCTCCTCCTGCTTACACCTGCCCTGAAGTATGAACCATGTTCTAGCCTTGCTCCTCGCCCATGCTGATCAGTTACCAAAAAACCTTGAGAAGTTTTAGGAAATCTGTGCCTCAAAAGAAAAAAGGGGGGGGGGGGAGAGAAGCTTTGAGAAAGGGAAGTATCATGGTTGAGCCTGCTCCATTGAGAATTACAGGCACAGTATTTTAATACTCCTCCCATTCAGAGATAGGTGGAGGCTGTAGGAGTCTGTTTCGTGCCCTCTTGATCTTAGACAGTCTGGCTCAGCTGAACCTCCAGCTGATGGGGCCTCATGAGTGAGCTCAGTGAAACAGGCAAAGAGCCACACCCATCCATCCAAAGAATGATGACATTTTGGGATGGTTTGTTACACAGCAATAGATAACTGATAGAATGAACTTCTTCTGGATGAAAACACGCAGACAGGACTCTGACTGGTGTGGCTGTTGGCTGGGTGTTGTCCCACAAAGTGAAGGGTCACCAGTTTGATTCCTGGTGAGGACTCATGCCTAGGATGTGGGTGTGGTCCCTGGTTGAGGCATGTGTGAGAGGCAACTGATTGATGTTTCTCATGTCAATGTTTCTTCCCCTCTCTTCCTCCCTTTTCCACTCTAAAAAATATATATATAATTAAAATCTTTTAAAATATTAAGTAAATAAAATATGAAGCTTAAAAAAAAAAAAAACGCAGGCAGGGGTCCTGTTATGTCCTCTGAGTCTCAAAAACTCATCAGGAGTAGGAAAAAAGTCTTTCACATTTTAGTATAAATTAGATCAGTCTGAGTCCTTTCTTAATTCCTGAATGACCACCCGGCCTCCTACCTGGAGAGGCAGAGAAGCCTGGAGGCTGATAATCAGAGACTGGAGACGAAAATCTGGGAATACCTAGAGAAGAAGGGACGCCAGGTCAGAGACTAGGGGCATTATTTCAAGACCACTGAGGACCCGCGGGCTCAGATCTTTGCAAATTCTGTGGACAGTGCCCGCATCATTCCACAAATTGCCAGTGCCCGTCTTGCTGCTGATGACTTCAGAGTGAAGTATGAGAGGGAGCTGGCCATGCGCCAGTATGTGGAGAATGACATCAGTGAGCTCTGAAAGGTCATTGATGACAATATCACTTGGCTGAAGCTGGAAACAGAGATCAAGGCTCTCAAGGAGGTACTGCTCTTCATGAAGAACCATGAGGAAGAAGTAAATGGCCTACAAAACTAGATTGCCAACTCTGGGTTGACCATGGAGTTGGTTGGGTGCCCCCAAATCTCAGGACCTCAACAAAATCACGGCAGACATCTGAGCCCAGTATGACAAGCTGGCTTGGAAGAACCAAGAAGAGCTAGATGAGTACTGGTCCCCTCAGATTGAGGAGAGCACCACAGGGTTGCCTCTCAGACCACTGAGGTAGGCACTGCTGAGATGTCACTCATGGAGCTGAGATGTACTGTCCAGTCCTTGGAGTCTGACCTGGACTTGATGAGGAATCTGAAGGCCAGTCTGGAGAACAGCCTGAGGGAGGTAGAGATGTGCTGTGCCATGCAGATGGCACAACCCAATGGGATCCTGCTGCACCTGGAGTCAGAGCTGGCCCAGACCCAGACAGAGGGGTAGCGCCAGGCCCAGGAGTATGAGGCCTTGCTGGACCTCAAGGTCAAGCTGGAGGCTGAGATTGCCACCTACTGCAGCCCACTGGAAGAAGGGGAGGACTTCAGTCTTGCTGACACCCTGGACAAGAGCCCTTCCTTGCAAACCATCCAGAAGTCCATGACCCACAGGACTGTGGATGGCAAAGTGATTGAGGCCAATGGCACCAGAGTTTTGAGGCATTAAAGGCAGCAGAAGTGGGGCATCCCTTGGTGGGGCAGGAGGCCAATTAAAAGTTCAGAGTTCATTGAACATTAAAAAAAAAGTAATTTTTAAAAATACTGTACCAATTACCAATTTACACGTGTCTACATTATATGAGACTTCTCACTGATCCACATCAACATTTAGTATTATCAGACTTCTTAATTTTTACCAATCTTGGGTGTAGAAAATGGTGATTTTTTAAAAAAGATTTTATTCACTTGTAGAGAGAGGGGAAGGGAGGGAGAAAGAGAGGGAGAGAAACATCAATGTGAAGTTGCCTTTCATACCCACCCCTTAACCCCCATCCCGAGCTGGGGACATGACCTGCAACCCAAGCATGTGCCCTGATAGAGAGTCGAACTGCTGGTGACCTTTTTGCTTTGCAGGCTGGTGCTCAAGCCACTGAGCCACACTAGCCAGGGTGAAAATGATGATCTTAATTTGCACCATTTTGGTTACTTATGAGATTGTTGATTATGAAATTTTTTAAATTGCCATTTAGATCTTTGTTTTTCTAAAATTCCTGCTTATGTCATTTTTCTATTAGAGACTATATTTCTTTATAGTAGTTGTTTTTGAGGTCTGTCTAGAAGGTGTCTAGCCATGTAATGTGAAAAATAGAGACATTTATTGAAGAAGATACAAGATACAAGAAACATTGTATGTAGGACAATGACACCCCAGTCCCCTTCACCGTAGTCACCTCATACAGTTCTCCCAATTGCCATTAGCTGTCCCATTGTATTTTCCTGAATTTCATCGATGGTCTGAAACCTCTTCCCTTTCAAAAGTGATTTTACTCGTAGTTTTGGGAAAAACTAGAAGTTGCAGGGTGCCAAATCTGGGCTGTAGCGGGGCTGAGTTACCTGGGTGATTTGATATTTCCCCAGAAAACTCTGCAGGAGATGCGATGTGTGAGCGGGCGTGTGTTGTGATGAAGCTGCCAATCACGAGTTGCCCATAGCTGCGGCCTTCTGAATCATCTGAATAGTTTCTGCAGAGGAATGTTCAAGCTTAATGCAAAATTTGATGCAGATTCATTGCTCTACTTGCTCAGTCATTTTGAATGCATGACCACACAGTACATGTGCTCAGTGGCATCTAGCACCCCCACTGACTAGCACAGTGAAGTCGTCATTGTTCACGCATGCGCATTCCAGTCCACTCGCCTTGGCTGCCAGGTTGCATCGACGTCACACAAGCTGGTCTTGTTATATTAACAGTGGCTGGACTTTTTCAGGACTCATTTATATTCTGGACACTAGTCATTCATTGCTTTGTTATGTGGATGTTTCCGTCAGTTGAGGACTGCCTTCTTACTTGGTATGGTCTTCCTCCGGCTGCCTTCAAGATTTTCTTTTTCTCTTTGATTTTTCAGTTTGATTATGAGTATTCGTGGCATATATCTGTTTTCAGTTGGTATTCTGAGTAAGGTTCTTTGAACTTCTTGGATTTATTTTTGTTAATTTTGGAAAATTCTTTTCCCTTTTCAAGTAATTCTATCTTGTTCTCTTTCTCTTCTAGGACTCCAGTTACACTATTAGACCTTTTGATACGGTTCTTTTAATGATTTGTCTCTTCCTACCACTCTCTTTTTCAATTTTTATTTAAGTTTGGGTAATTTTTATTGATTTATCCTTCCATTTAATGCGTCTTCCCTAAGCTACACCAGTCTGCTGATTATCTCATTGAAGGAATTTTTCACATCTGTTATTTTTATTCCCAGCATTTCCATGTAACTCATCTAGTTTCCATCTTCACTGAAATTCCCCATCTATTCGTGCATATTGTTCATCTTTTCCATGAAATCCTTTAACATTTTAATCATAGTTATTATAAAATAATGATCTAATAATCCCTACCATCTATATCATTTCTAAGTAAAATTTGTTGAGTGCTGTCTCTGAATGATAGGTTTTTCTGTTCATGCATTTTTATGATTTTTGTAATTTTTGACTGACTCCAGACACGATCTGTAGAAAACTGAGAAAGGAGCATGTTTCTCTTCTGTTAGGCCATTGCTGTGGGACTGAGCCAATCTGATCAGTACTAGAGCTGGGTTTGTTTTGTTGTTGGGATTATTTCTGACATTGCACTGTAAGCTTTAAATTCTTTCAGTGGTGGCTGCTTGCTACTATTATCTTTTTCTTAGAGTGGAGGCTGTGATACTTCACTCTCCTTCAGGTTCTTGCTTCACCTTCACAGCTTTCAGCATTTCCTGAATGCCTGGGCTGCATCTTCACGTGCTGTCCCTTCTTCACCATTAGAGCACTGTTGGTTGTTTCTCACTGCTAGGCTCATTACAGAGGGTGAGGGTGGTTCTCAGTTCTGTGGTGGGTTTGTGAGCCTGGGCTGTAGAGAACAGGGTACTGTCACATTCCTCCTCTGCGGCCAGTCTCTGACTTGAATCTGCCCCGGATCCTGGGCAGGAGAGCTTCCTTTCTGTTCCCTGGAGGCAGTGGATCTTTGCCCCAGTCCTGGGGAGGAGGGTTTCCTCCACACACAAACCTGTTTGGCTTCTACCGCTCTGGAAGCAGGAGCTCTGCCTGGGCCCTGGGTACTGGAGGGTCTTACTATCTATCCCAGAGGCGCCCTCCTCTTTGAAAAAGTACAGTTCAGTAGTTTCAGTAAAGTTAGGCGACTATCACCACTATTTAATTGCAGAACATTTGTATCACCCTAAAAAAGAAACCCCATGCCCTTTATTGGTCAATTTTCAGTTCCCTCTACCTTCAGCCCTAATGAGCCACTGAACTCGTTTCTTTCCCGTTGGATTTACCTATTCTCATATAAACGGGATCATATAATATGTGGCTGTTTTTGCCTGGCTCATTTTACTTAGTAAAAAGTTTTCAAGGTCTGTCCATGTTATACTAGCAGTACTTCATTCTTTTTTCATAAGAAATTTGCTTATCTGTCCATCAGTTGATGGGCATTGGGTTGGTTCCACTTTTTATTTTTATTTTTTGGCTGCTATAAATAATGCTACTATGAACACTTGTATACAAGTTTTTGCATGAAAATAGGTTCTCAGTGTTCTTGGATGTAGTATACTGAAGAGTGGATTCAGTCATTTGATAACTCTAGGTTTAACTTGGAGAAGACTGCCGGACTGTTTTTGCAAAGTGGTTGTGGCATTTAACATTCTTCCCAGCAGCATGTGAGGTAATAGCTATACTGTTATAATAAGTGTGGGGGGCAAGTTTCCTCTTGATACTCGTTTTCAGGAGTCTTGCCTCTTTTTGGCCTTTGTGCTTTAATGGGAATTTCAGAATGAGCTTAAGTTTGTCAAAAACACTGTTGTTATTTTGATTAAACTGCGTTGAATTTATGGACTGTCTGGGGAAGAATTGGCATTTTTACAGAAGTAAGCTTTGTATATCTTCATGTATTTTTTTATTCTATGTCAGTAAAGACTTATGTTCTTCATGTAAATTTTTGATGTCGTTTTTTCTTTTTTTAATCCGCACCCTAAGACGAGCCCATTGATTTTTAGAGAGGGGGAGGGAAGGGGGGAGAAACATCAGTGTGAGAAACATCCTTCAGGTGCCGACCTGCAGAAGCCCTCAGTGAGGTCTGTTGGGATTCGCTCTCTGTTTTCGTTTATGTTGGAACTATGGGTTTTGCCTCTTTCTTGGAAGACAGTTTTCCTTGATATCCTGGTATAGTCTGCCAGTTGTTTCCTTTTAGCATTTTGAGAATATTCTGCTTTCTCCTTCCCCTGGTGATATTGAGAAGTTAATTGTCAATGTTTGTTTCTTTGTGGATCATCTGTGTTTTTTCTTTTAGGGTGTTTTTCAGATTTTGTCATAATGTGCAGTTTGATTAAAATGTGTCTTTGAGCTTCTTTTATCTATAGATTGATGTCTTTTATTAACTCTGAGATATTTTCAGATTGTATGTGTTTGTACAGATAAAGATCGAATATTCTCAGCCATCATCTCTTCAAATACTCTCCCCTCCTTTTCTTCTGCTATTTATTCTTAGTCTTTAGTTCAGTGTTAAATCTTTTCATTTCCTTTCCTATATGTGTTGATATCTTTCACATTTTTCATCTTTTTGTTTCTTTGTCTACATTTTGGATTAGTTCTTAGGTCTCTCATTCAGTCCTGACTTTGTTACTCAACGGTGTGGAATTTGCTGTTGAAATGCAAAATGTAAGATGGATTTAGGCATTTATTTCAAGAGGTTCTGTTTT
>VMDR010013932.1:0-24267 GCA_007922815.1 Macrotus californicus | reverse complement strand
AAAAAACTGGTTAAACTGACAATAAGAAAGTTTATACAAAGAACAAATACAAATACCAAGACAACATTTAAAACACCAGTCCCCTGGGTTCCCAAGTTTTAAATTTGTCTCAGATAGTATCATAATCAATAAAGCTTCTGTTCAATCATTATTTTATGTAGAAATAGCCTACTGAAATATCACTCTGCCCAAAATTCTTTTGAACTGCTTAACATCTGTGTTCACCTTAATTTGGTAACAGATAAGGATGTGCACAGTTAGAAAGGCAGAAATATCAAATGTTTGCCATTAATGGAGACATCAATATTTGTAAAAACTAATCGTAACCAATCTGCAAGCTCTGGTGCTATATGCCAAAAAGTGTCACAGCCATATCTGCAAGGGACATTCAGAGGCAAGCAAACCAAAGTCTAAAAGGAAGACTGCCACAAAATCTAAAAAATTAAACATAAGTAGCTAAATGGCTTTAGTAAAAAGAAAAGTTTTAAATAGTCCAATAAACTTATTTGGGGGATAGCCTGGAAAGGCATTACTGGGCTCACATAAAGGCTCCACCTGGCCTGGACTGAATTCCAGACGGGGCTGCTGCCCGGTCGGCTCCTCGGGGCACAGTTAGTGCTGGGGGAGCGTCTACAAAGACCCACCATTTCATGGGTTGTCAAGCCATGCTTCCAATCTGCAGCACATCACTCATGGCAGGGTAATGGTTTACACGTGCAATTTCCAAACAAAAATGAAAGACTGACTTGCCCCACGATGATTTCTTCTAAACTTCTTAAATAATTTATAAAAACACCAGCTGAGCAGGAATTCCTGTCCCAAAATTATCTATCAATTCCTTTAAGTCTTTTCATGGAAGAGGTGAAAGAAGACTGTCCTCTGAATGCAGACAATACTGCTGACCCATGCCAGGCATTGATTTGTAGTTGTTTTTCCAAAGGGGTGATGGATTTGCGCTCAGCTACTCACGATGTCTACTAGGTCCCCCTGGTGACCAAGTAAGTGCATGAAGGCAATAGTAGGGTTCGAAGACACACTGGCAGCGGAACAGAGGGTGGAACGGAAATCATGAAAAATTAACACGCGAACAGTACACATGACATGACTGAGAATAACGTTTGCATTGCTGGGGTATTTGAAATTGCCACCAGACACTGCCCCCTTCCCTTTTAAAAAGCAAACACCCATCCGACTCGCTCGGGCTTCGGAGCCCTACCTCCCTCCCATTTAAATCACGGATGATGGGAAGACCGAACCAAGGGGCTCAGCACGAGGCACACGCTGCTTCTAGGGCGTTCCGGGAAACACTGATGTGACAAATTGCCGTAATTTGCTAAAATATGGGAGAATGACACACCACCTTACCTACCACCGATCGAAGACCCAGGACACAGAATCGAAAACAGCCGACCTGCGGGGCCCACCAGGGAAGGCGGGGAGAGCACCGAGACCGAGGAGAAGACCGAGGCACGTCCCGAGCCCAGACTGCCGAGCCCCGACTGCGAGGGCTATAGGGTCGCACCCGAATCACGTCCCGGGGCTCCTGGAAAGCGAGGGGTGCGAGCGCGAGCCCGGGCCGGGTGACCTGGGTCCCAGAGCCTTGCCGGTCCGGGCGCGGGAGGTGCAAGGGCAACGGCTGGGGGGCGCGGGCAGCGCTGCCTTGGGGGCTGCGGCGCCCGGGCGGCGGGGAGGGCGCGCCGCCAGGTGCCGACAGCAGGGGGCAGCGGGGTTCGGGCGGGCGCCGGCCGAGGGAAGCGGAGGGAGGCAGGCAAGTACCGCGCGGCGGGCTCGCCGCCGGCCTACCTGGAGGTAATAGGGTTTCCTCAGCCAGGCCCCCGGACAGAGACTCCTCGCCATGGTAATCACACATCGCCCCGCCGCGCCGCAGTCAGTGGCGGACCCGAGCGCCGGCGGCCGGGCTCCCCGCCTTCCCCCGCCTCCCCGCCCCCGGCGCTGCCGGGCCCGCCCACTCCCCCGCCCCCGCCCCGGCGCGCGCGCCGCTCCTCCCGGCTCCGCTGCGGTGACGGTGGCCCGCGGCCCGAGGCCCGGCCTCCCGTTTGCTCGCGCGGTCGTCGTGGCTGTCAGAGCCGCGGCTGCCGACTCCGCCATAAAAGGGAGTCGCTCCTCGCCTCAGCCGACACAAATCCAACTGTGCCTCGCGCTTAAAGGGGAGGCGAGCGGAGGAGGAGGGGGCGCCGCCCACGCTCCGGTGAAGCTCGCCCCGCGCCGAGCGGGGCGGGCCGGACGCGACCAGGGCCTGTGCCGGGGTCCGAGGCGCCGGCTGCCGGCTCCCTGGGCTACGCCTGTCGTGCGTCTCGCCAGCCCGCGCGGCGGTACTGGCGCTCCCTTCGGATTCCGCTCCTCCAGTGTGGACGTGTCTGGGCCGGCTGCATGGAAATTCAAGCACAGCTTAGGGCTCCCGCCCCGGGGACGGGCTTGTTCTGCCTCGCGCGCGGTGGCGGGTGCGGCTCGGGGAGGCAGCGTCTGCCGCAGACCGAAACGCCGGCGGTAGCATCCCCCGAGGACTCGGCGCCTCGCCCGCTGCCAGCGCGACGCGGGCAGGCTCTTGCGTGCCAAACCCACCGTGACCCCCAAATCCACTTTGCCTCTGAGGGCCTTAAACTGCCTTTAAAACGTACTTTTTAAAAATTCCGAGCTTTGTAGTTGGTATTGTTTTCAAACAGCTGCCGAGTTTTCCCGGCCCCACCCAGAAACCCTGATTCAAAAGAAAAATATTACTGAATTAAATACAGTCCTGAAGACAGGGGACCTGGGACGTGGCGCGGCTACTCAGTTAAGGCTACATAATGCAGGGTGTGGTGTCTTTCTTTTGACAGTAAAGTGCAATAAGGGAAAACAGAGACACCCTAGTGAGAGAACAGCTGTTGATATAAGTGAGTTGGAGGAACATGTGTTTTTGGTGCTTTTCACCCACAGTCCACCTTTCACACGATGCCAACAAAGTTTAGCTGGCAATTTAGAACTCATTCGGGCCTGTGGCTCTCAGAAGTGGTTTCCCCAAAAGCAAACCGTGACACTCTCTCACTTTGGCTTTTATCCAAGCCTTCTCCTGGTGCTTTCCATTTCAAAAGAGATACCTTCCTGCCTGCCCCTCCCCCAACCCATGCACAGACACAGGTTTTAAACCTGGGCAGAATTTTACTGCTGGCAGATAAACCCATTTTTTCATCGATTTTTAGTTTGGGTTAAAGGATTTCAGTGATCCCATCGGTTGAATTCCTTTTTATTCATTCAATAAATAAATATTAATGGAGCACCCAGATATTGTTTTAGTTCATTGGGTTTCGTGTGTGAACAACACAGACAAAAACCCAGCCCTTGTAGATATTACATTTTGGAGGTGGGAGCAACAGGCAGTAAATAACATGTAGACGTACAAAATCGAATGAGATAATAAAGCTGATAGGGGATATGAAAAAATAAATCAATAGAGATGAGGAAGACTACAGGTAGAGTAGGCTCGAAGAGAAAGATCAGGAGTTCAGTTTGGGACATTTAAGTCTGAGGTATTTATTAGAAATCCAAGCAGAGGTCTAGAGTAGGCAGTGGTATATATGACTCAGGGGTTAAGGAGAGTGGTCCAAGCTAGGGATAAAGAAAGATGTCAGCATTTACATGATATTTAAAGCCAGGAGACTAGACAGTATCACCAAGGGAGTGTGGAAACAGAAGAGAACCAAGGATGAAGTCTTGCAACTTCAAGGTGGGAGATGTGAATGAGCCAGCAAAGGAGCCTGAGAAGGAGCAGCCAATGGAGTAGGAGTAAGTGTCTAGAAGTTAAGTGCAGGTAGTGTACCAAGGAGGTATGAGTGCTCATATGTGAGTGGGAACTGAGAATCCACCATTGGATTTGTTCCCATGAATGCTGTTGGTAACATCAGTGGAGCAAGTGGGGCGCAGGCGGGGCCAGAGGGGCTTGAGGGGTTTAAGAAGAAATGGGAGGAGAGGAATTGGAGATGGCTAACGTTATAGGCCATTCTTTGGAGAAGTTCTCCTGCAAAGGTGAGCCTGAAATGAGAGAGTAACGGTTGGTGGAAGAGAAGTCAAAAGTAGGTTGACAAAAAAATTGGGAGAAATATTTGTTTCTGATGCAAATGATCTGGAAGAGAAGGAAACATTTATGTAGGAGCAAGAAGAGAGAATTGTTGGAGAGGTGTCCTTGAGAAGGAAAGAGAATTTGGAAGCCAGCACGTAAGTGAAAAGATAATGTGCAGACAGGAGCACAAACTGTTCATCTATGGAAACAGGCAGGCAGGTAGGTGGGTAGGAGTGGTTGTGGGAATCTATGGAAGTTCTCTTTTGATTGTTTTAACTTTTTCAGACAGGAAGTAAGGTCATCAGGAGAGGAGAGGAGAGGAGATGTGGAAGAGTAACGGAGGCTTGAGGACAGAAGCGAAGGTGTGAAATATTCATCTAGGAGAATGGAAAGATGAATGGACTAGAAAAAAATTCATGTTTGCTGAATGTCATAAAGGGCCCATTTGAGTTCATGGTCATGAATTTAAGTGGGACAAGTCAGTGTGATTGTGCTTTTTCTCCTCCAGCAATAATCAGCTGCCAGAGTAGAGCCTTGATGTAGGCTTAGAATTCTATTTAATCAGCTTTTACCAAGGAAATAAGAGCAAGGAGAGAGCAGCAAGGAAGCTGAGGATGTAAGGGAGTGGTTATGACTCACCATGGAGTTTAAGGTAAGGAACAAGTGGGTATGGAGAGATTAAGGACAGAAAAAATTGGTAGGGTTGATGAATTACAAGTCCTTCTGGGGCTGAGGGATAGTAGGAGTCAGAACACGAAGTAATTATCTGGAAAGATGGGAGGGTATAAGAAAGAGTCTGGATCCATTTTTTATATTTGCTGGCAGCTTTCAAGCCCCACCACTCCTCTTTTCCCTATGCCCACACCTGGGAAAACTGGTAAGAAAGCCTGGGTATAGAGAACCTATCCATGCATGATGCGATCTTCTGACTCAGCTCTGGTTCTGAATGCAGACAGACTTTCGTGGCGTGCAGAGAACATCCGTGAATAGGTCTCCTGTGGGGAATCAGGCCTGCATTGCACCTAGGTTGCTTTGAGACTTGCTTTTGCTAAAAAACTCCCTCACCTTGAATTGAGGAAACATGTGTACTGCATATCTTTAAAGTAACCTCACAAAATCTATGCTAAATCTCTCAAGTTTGGGTGTAACCAGTTCAACCTTTTCCCTTTACAATTGCAAATGACCTTTATCTTAAAGGATTAGCAACATTCTTTCTTTTGTTATGGTAACCACCTAAAGTGAACCTGTGCACAGTGAAGGAGGACCCTCCTTGATGTAATCTACCTAGAATATCAATAAAAGCCTGTCCAGGCAAAGGGTTGGGGCCCCTCTCTCTTGATCATTGAGAGATCAGCCACACAACCCTTTTTCTCCACCAGATTCCTTTAGTCCGTGTGAATTTGTTCGTCACTTGTCCGGGGATATAGGACAAGCATTCCACAACAACACTCGGGCCTGCTGGCTGGGACCGTGACACCTGGGTGCTCATTCCTTTGGTGCCAGTGGGAAGTTCAAACCATGTAAGACCCAGACCATGTGAGGGAACTTTCACCCTGGTCCCACCCCTATGCCAACCACCATAAAACCCTAAGATGTCTTGTTTCTCTGTCTCCTCAAGCCATATTTGTACCAGTTTGAAGCCTGCCCTGCTCTTCCCAGAAAGCTTCCTTGTGAGTGACAAACCTTTTCATGCTGTCTGGGTACATGTGTGGCATCAACGGTTTCGACATCCAAACCAAATTTTAGGTGGAGTCCATCTCACTTCTGCAAGAGTTACCACAACAATGTGGTGCATCAGAGTGGGATGCATGAAATTAAGTTTATGGAGACGTGATGAAGTCCAGGGTGAACTGCGACAATGGCAGTCGAACAGCTGAGTGTGGAATATGGTATTGGAAGAGTCAAGGTGAGAGTGTCATAAGGATTACCTATTTCGTAGCAACACTTAGGACAGGAGAGATGCTGGAGAGGGTTCCAGTAGCCCAAAGCTGAAGTGCTTGAGCAACAGGCCAGAAGGATCTATAGTGAGTAGGTGACTACCATAATAAAGAGAGTGACAACATCAGAGGACATAAGTTAAAAAAACAAATACTGGTCAGCGGAAGGAATGAGAGAGGAAAGAGGGAGAGTAGCCTGGAAGAAGCAATGAAGAACAAAAAGGATCCCTCTTCTACTTCCAAGTCGGAGGACGAGCCAGGTTTGCTTTAGAGCAAGAAGGCAAAGGAAACACTCAGGAGAGATTTGAGGATACAGAAGGTTTTGCCCTTGATGGCCTCTGAATTCCAGCGAACACAGTGGAAGAGTCTCAGAAATTGGGTAGCGGTGAGAAAGGTTTCAAAATAGGTGATATGAAGAGCCTTGAGTGAGTGGAGATGAAGGGTGTCTGGGATTTCTCATGGTAAGGGTTAGAAACGGGGATAGCAAGACAAACCCCAACCAAATGAGAGGAAATGATTGTTCAGTTCCCATTTAGAGTCAACAAAGATCAAATGCAGTTACAATTTCCGTATTTGAAAGGAGAAAATTAGATCACTTTCATTTCAAATTTGTGCTGTTTCCCTTGTTATCACATGTCCCAGGGCCCTGAGAGAGAGACCTGGGGCTGGAGCAGCACCCCAGGGCCCAGGCTGGGAACCTCATTATAGGTGGGTTTGCTGAGTCCTCGTACCACTGGGCTTGCACTTTTGGTTTAAAATCCACCTGTATGAGTCCTGAGAAGTATCCAAACAGGTTGGCCATGGCCAAGTTAGGTAAGAAACTTCCTACCTCTTGATTTGGCCATTCTTTACAGCCTGTTACAGCGGCCCTGTGAATTCTTTATGCCATACACTGGACCTACCTCACAAACATCCAGATTTGCCTGGCATTCACTCTTATGAGGCTTAAAAGTTTCTGTTTTTCTGAGTAAAAGCCAGCTGATCAAAAATTAACCCATTGCGATTGCATTCAGAGGTAGTGATTTGTGGCTTCTTAGTTGCCATGTGAAATGTACCTCCGGCCTTCCAGAGACAAACGAGGAACTCCATCGTTTTCAAATGTGTGAAAACCAAGATCGGTGGTCTTCAAGCGTTTTTGTTTACACACTACCAAAAGAATGTTGAAAAGTACATGTATCCCTTCCCCATTTTTATACCAGCATCCAAAATTTTTCTCATGAAATTAAAGAATTGTAAAGGAAGTGATTTCCAGTGTTCCATTGTAAGTACGGGCATTTAAAAATAAAATGGTCACACAAATCTTAAGTATGGAATAGGAGTGGCATGTAAGTTCCATGGTGATTCGATATCATTTAAAGAGTAAACGAGAAATTGTTCCTGCCCTGGTCAGTGTGGCTCAGTTGGTTGGATGTACAAAGGAAAAGGTCGCCGGTTTGATCCCTCCCTGGTCAGGACACAGGCCTGGGGTGTGGGTTCGGTCCCCAGCTGGTCAGGGCACATAGGAGAAGCAACCAGTCGATGTTTCTCCCTAACGCTGATGTTTCTCTCCCTCTCTTCCCCTCTCTCTAAAAATAAATAAATAAAATCTTTAGAAATGTCTTTAAAAAATTGTGTCTTAGCTATCATTGTTCCTTTTTCTTCTTGAACTTCTAAAAATATTATTTTTATTTTTCAGTTAGAGTTGATGTACAATATATTAGTTTCAGGTGTGCAACCCCATGATCAGACATTTATATAACCTCCAAAGTAATCACCCTGATAAATTCAGCACCCATCTGACACCACATAGTATATAGTAGATATTACAGTGTTATTGACTGTATTCCACATGCCGTACCTTACATAACTGTCTCTATAACTGTCTTGTAACTACCAGTTTTCTTGAACTTTTGTAATTCCACTTCCATTATAGAATTTTATTCTATTATTCATTTTATGCATTTTAATCTGTTTTCACCCTACCATACTCTGCAGTAAAAAATAAATTGACTCATTTTTTCCTCACTGCCTCTTTGATCGGGTTTTTTCAAAATTAGCAGGCCAAAGCGATTTGACCTTTACAGAGCAAACAAATTTCAGTTTATACTGCAGGCTTCTTCTGTGGTGGGTTTCTTTTCTGCGGTCTTCTTAGCTGCTAGGTTCTTAGCTGCAGCCTTTTTTTCTTTTTTTAAACCACCAAAGCCTTCTGCTTCATAATGCCAACAGCCCTCTTTCTTCCTTCCCTACCACAGCCTTCTTGCCTGGAAACCCCTTCTCATCTGATTCGGCTTCTAGCACTGCTGCTGCTTTATCCACCTGGAACTTGTGTTTCTTGGCCTGATGAAGAATGGTGTTCCGGAGCCCAGCCTTTGCATACGGAGTTGGCTTCAACATGACTCTCAGGTGTTTCAGTGGATTCTTCAGGACTCTGATGATCTTCTTGCCTAGTGCTCAGAGGCTCTTTGTAACTCTGGGCTTTTCAAGATTCTGCTAAGGTCTGTACTGAGTATCTTGTGCATGCAAAAGTTGTAGTTACTCTTGAAGGAGGCAGCTTTATGCTAGATGCCATACAGATCATTAACTTGGTGGAAAGCATTTTCAGTCCAAATGCAGAAATGGCCTATATGCCCACCAGGAGCAGGTTTCAAAATATTCGGTTTGCTTACATTGAGCAGGTGATTCCAGGGATGTTTCTGATGGCTTTGATGATACCATTGTCCTCGTTATAGATCATGCAAGGTCGCCTGTGCTGGACACAATGGTTTCTCATTTTGCCCTTGCCAGCTCTCATTTGCTGAGAGGCATAGACCTTTTTGATATCATTCCATGCCATAAGTTTCTTAAGAAGCAAAACAGCTCCGTTGATCTTCTTTTGGCCTTCAGCTTTATTTTCCACCACCAAAAGAAATATAGGAATTTCCTCAATATAATGACTAGTGCTCTTAAGGCCCGGGCAGCCAGGGTAGAGCAGATTGCATATCTCTTCTGTGTTGTATTTACTCCGCAGTTCCAAACGCACCAGGTTTTAGCTGGTGCAAACATCTGGCTCCCACAACAAAAGCACCCTGGCCAGAACCATGAGTTTCACCACCTTGAACTCTGGGAATTTGAGCCACAGCTCTGCTAGTACCCCAAGATTCAGCACTGGTTTGATGACCTGCCAATTCATTGACAGCATAGGGCTATCTGTTGTTTCTGTACGAGTTGGTGTATAAAGCTTACAATATCAACAAAGTGACACTTTTGCCAGATGACTTTCCCTTTTTGGAGGACACAGATGTCAATGGACAAGCACGTGCCATGCTGAGGAGGGGGAAAGTCCACGCTCCTCTCAACCCCAGAGGAAAAGCATAAATTGACATTTTAATGCCTTTTACTTTTATTTTTAAATTTTATTTTAACTTTTGAATATGTAGTACTCTCACCTGGTTCAAAAGTAAAAACTAAATAAAAAAATATACATTAAGAAGGCTTATTCCCATATTCATGCTCTTTTATTATTTTTTAAGATTTTATTTATTTTTAGAGAAGGGGAAGGGAGGGAGAAAGAAGGAGGGAAACATCAATATGCAAGAGAAACATCCATCGGTTGCCTCTTGCACTCCCTCGACCAGGGACCTAGCCCGCAACCCAGCCGTGTTCCCTGACTGGGAATCCAACCAGTGACCCTCAAGTTTGCAGGAAAATGCCCAATCCACTAAGTCACACCAGTCAGGGCTGCCTTTCTACCCTGTCCCTACTTTGCATTGATAATTACTTGTGTTAATTACTTTGAATGAACTTTTCCAGTACCAGTGTAATCGAATATATATTTCATCCCCCTTTTCTTACATAAAAATGAATTACTTCATTACATTTTTTTTTTAAAACTACAGAATGACAAGCTATGGATTAGACTAGTGAAAATGTACTAATGAGAACAATATCAAATTACACTCCTCGTAAGAACCCTTTCTTTCCCTTTCCCTTGGTAGTGAAGTTGGACCACAGAACACACCTTACATTCTTCAAGGACATTTCAGAAACCTATGGAGCTTTTATAATAGTTGTTTGAATTCAATACCAATGAAAACAGAGATTGCAGCCAGCAGCCCTAGGCAGACACGTTTTGCTTGGTCCAGCATTTACAGGTTGGGACATTTTACATAAAGACCAAGGTTTCCAACTCTTTTGAAAATCAGATGGTCCACTAACCAAGCCTTTCATTCACTCAACAATGATGAGCTGGCACTGAGTGCCACATCCTCCTTATGGGGGGCCTGTGCTCTGCAGTTTGTCATAGTCCCTCTTATTCCCTAATTTTCCTGCTCCAGCCCCCAGAACGTATTTCTCTTTCCAGGCTGATCCTTGTAGGCATTTGATTTTGTGATCCCTGAGTTAACCTCACAGTGAGTGATGTGGGAAAGTAGACTTAATCGGGGACTTCTTTGAAGTTTCAAAATGAGAAGCAAGAAATGGACTAGTAAAGAGAATAAAAAAGAAGATAGTAACTGAATTAATGTTCAGTTAAAAAGATTCCATATTTTACATTAAATTTCCCTGAGAAGAGAATAGAGAAAAGGAATTTTACACTATTTAGCCTACATCCACTAGATGGTATAGGGTATAGGTAAGGCAAGGTGGTGACTGAATCTGCACCCCAGGAAAAATGAAGTCTGTTGTGAGAAAATCACAAGGACGTAGACTAAAATGAGAGACAGGTCTCTCTTTAATCTTCTAGTAAAAGGCAAATTGTATATTGAATAAAAACACTACACTGGTCCTCTAATTTTCCACTAACACAACCACTGAGCATTATGAATCTATCGTCTCCAAAATGTTAGAAAATGATATTAAGAATGTAGAACACAAGGAATTTAATATGAAGTAAAGCAGGTATTTTCTGTATCTGGGTTTAATATGAAATGCTTAGAAAAAAAAAAGGAATAATTAGAATTTGAGGACAAATTCTAAGTCATTGTATATCCCTAGTACCTAAAAAGCAAAAGGCATATAGAAGGTAATACACAAACATATGTTGAAAGAATAAAAGAACGAGTGAATGAGGCTGCCAGGAGGATAAAAAGTGTAAAAAATGGAATAGATGTTGCCCTGGCCACAGAGCTCAGTTGGTTAGAGTGCCGTCCCCATAAGCAAGGTTGTGGGTTCGACCCCCAGTCAGGGCACACATAAGAGTCAACCAATGAGTGCCTGGATGGGTGGAACAGCAAATCAGTGTTTCCCTCTCTCTCTCTAAAGTCAATTTTAAAAAAGAATAGATTTTAACAATGTTTTTTTAACTTGAAAGCAATATTCAAAATCTGAAACAATATCATGAATGACAATTATTATCGCATTCCTTATTCTTATTGGTACTGAAGAAATATTGTTTTCCTTTAATAGTTCCTTAAGAAAAAGAACAGCCTACAATAATTTGGTGCTAGGATTTTTGTCAGACTTGAGGCTTAACAGTATAATTCTGGAAATTGAAATTCCCTTTAATGAAAATGTTGCATTAAAAGACTTATATTGACAATTCACAATGACTGTAGCAAGTGTGTCCAAAAAATCATACAAAACCTTCCACGTGGGAGTTATTGGAGGGGTTGCCTTATTATAGTGGGTTATGAACAGGTTATGAACAGCAAGTTATGGATCTTGTCCTGAGGTTGTCCTAAGAATATTTTTAGCCTCTGGCAGCAGTCTAAGGGTTTTGTATAGACAAATGCATTGTCATAATATTCTAATAGCATTCCACAATATGGATTGACTACTCTCTTAATTTTGTGCAGAAGGATGTGCCATGCTTGCTACCGAAAAGGACAACTGCACAGACACATCACACGGCAAGAAGCTACCCAGTGGCACCACCACGGCACTGTTCACTGGGTGATTTGCGGGCTTTTCTTCCTTCTGAAGACCAGCCCTAAATGTTTCCAGTTCTCTTGAGAATAATCAATAATAATCTTGATTATTCTTTTGGAATAATCTTTCAAATGCAGGAAATATCCGATTCTCTCAGATGACAGCAGGGATCTTGAACCCAGATGTTCCCTCACTAATTACCCCAGTAAAACCCAGTTAGAACCAACCAGTTCAGAGAGTGTAGTAAGGGCTCCAGTCTTCTTGTGGAGCACATTCTGTATCTTTCCTGAGGCTTTTTCTCCTTTTTTCTTTTTCTCTTTTTCAGTGTTTTTTGTTTCCAGGTAGTAATTAGTAGCTATCCCGAGACAAAATCTGTTTGTCTGGTTCTGCCACTTTCTAGCGGTATGACCTCAGACAAGTTACTTAAAATCTCTATGTGTCTGTTTCCTCTTTAATAGCACACTGATAAATACTTGTGTCGTTTAAATGAGGGTATGTGTTATAAAGTTCTTGAGTAACGCCTAGCACAGAGTAATCACTATCCACACGTGGATGTGTAAAATGTCATCCTGGAAGGCCACGTACCGTGAGGTTTGTTTTATTTTTTAGTTCAAAGGTGTAACTGGATAAGTAGATTTTGGTTTATAGTCATTCTTGTGAAATTTGTTACTGAGCAAATTCATGGGGAGCCAGCTTCTTCACCAAATCTTCCCCGAAAGCTTTAGGTGAAAACTCATTTTTGAGTTTTAAGGGAATGAGCTTTTCCACACAAACTTGTTTTCTTAGCAAATAATACTAGTCCCTTTATAAGTGCCAGCCTTGTAAAACTTGATCAGTGTTACATTGATAGGGATCTTTTTTGGGCTATGTCACCCATGTCCCTGTCTTATTAAACAGAATACAATCAACATAGTGTAACACTTCGTTGCTGCTATGGGATCATACACTACAGAATCATACCTCTGGCACTTGACTGGGTATGGCCTGCTAACACCAGAGAGGGGAAGAGAACCAGTGTTGAACATAGCCACTGGGATAGGATTGGAGCCTGGGAATACTGACGTGCCAACAGGTATTCAAACTTCTTCAAGGTTTCAGGCCATAGTTCACCAAAGTAGTTGTCAATGCATGGCCCGAGGCAGTAGTTGAACATGGAGTCAAGTTGACACAGAATCGAGTAGCTCACAGGGAGAGAGTGCTCCGGGATGCAGACAAACAGGTGGGAAGCGGTACCTGGAAGGTCTGTCTGGGGACTGGCAGGGTCTGTAACCACCATGTGTGTGCAGGGCGGGGCTCTAAACCCGCTGGTGATTGGCTGTGCTCGACAGGAAACTGGGAGATGAACTTCAGAATAGAGACAAAGGCCAAGGCCTAATCATAAGAGTAAGGGTGCATGGAGAGAGCTAAAGTTGAGAACATTGTCAAGGTGAAACCATTGTCAAAGATGACTTGGCCTCAGGTCACAGACCGGGGGTGGAATTGTTTAAAAATCTTTCTCAGGTGAGAAGAGGTTTAGGACTTTGCCCAAAGTCCTTCTGTGAAGCTGCACAGTCAGAATTTTTATCACAGGCTGACTCCCTACATATTTCTGCTGCTCTGCTCCATTTGCTTTAAAGTAAAACCAAGGTTATACAGTAGAGCCGAGAATAAAGCTTTACACCAGTTATCTACTGTCCTAATGGAGAAAACAGGCCCCAGAGAATATGCCTCTTTTCTTAGAATGTTAAGCCTCAGGAGGATAAGAAAAAAAATCATAAAATCAGAAAGAAAAAAAAATAATCATCTTTTTGAAATCTAAAAAACATGCCCTGTTAAGAGCTTCAGTTCCTGGAAGAAGAGCGTGGAGTTCCGAAACCCGGTTGTTTTAGGTGGTGGGTTCGGTGCTTCACCCCCACCCAACCTTATGCTGAAAAAAGAACTTGAGTGTCCTAGTTCCCCTCATCTCCTTTAGGTTTGTCTTGTTGAAGGTGCTAATGAAGAGGAAATGAAGAAGCCAAATGGTGGGTAGGAAGAAACTAAAGAAAGGATGATTATTTTTTTTTTAAATGGTTGAAGTACTGCAAAATAGAATCCAATGATCTATTCTATGGCTTGCACCCATTACATTTGCAGAGACTTGAAGCTACAGCGCAGCTGGAATTTGGGTTAACAACAGAAAGGCGTATTGGCACATTTATGTACAATTCTGGAAAATATAGAAATTACTGATTTCAAGGAAAATTACAACTGTACAATTCTAGAGTCATATAATTCACAAATTTTTTAAGGGACAGGAGTGAGTTACATATTTATTTATAAGAAAATTATATTGTTGATATGGAACAGTCTCTGTGTACCTTAAGAATTAACTCTCTTGACATAGCTGGTATTTCTTAGTGGGTTGAGCGCTAGACTGCCAAGCAAAACGTCGCCGGTTCCATTTCCGGTCAGGGCACATACCTGGGTTGCAGGCCAGGTCCCCACTTGGGAGTGTGTGAGAGTCAACTACTACCCATTCAAAATACTTTACCCATTCAAAAAATCTAAATTTACATGTCCAAAATTTGATAAGTTAAAAACACTTATTTCAAAGGAACAAATTTTTCTTTATATGAAAAATAGAAAATTAAGAATTGGTGATCTATCAGGGTGATTATTTTAAATTCTTCCTAGATGATTATTATTTTATAACTATGTTACCAACAATAAACAGCTTTCTATTTGAATTCAGATCTTTTAAACTGTTCTCTGCTTTTGCCTTCCTGAGATTCTCATCTAAACAAGGCTAAACAACCCTCCTCTTCAATCTGCATTTCTTCTTTCCAAAAGGGTATTTCCTCTTGATTGCTCCACCTTAAGCTCTAAAAATGTCAGTTCTGGGACTGTGAACAATGGTGGTGCTTTGCAAAAACAAATTTTTTTTTTTTTTTAATCAAACAGGTAAGGGAAACTGGTAGTAGATATCTGCTAGGCCGTAGGCCTTCGAGTGTGGAAAAACAGGAATCTAGAAGTATAGAAGAACCAAGGGACAGGAAAGACCAGTGATTCAGAAGCCAAAGGCAGGCAGAATTTAGAGTATGCCAGACACTAGGCAAGCAGACAGCAACCAAGTTGAACAGAAACCCTAAAGGAATGTGACAGAAGACCAGGAATGCAAAAAGCCAGGAAGGTGGTTAAGAGCCCAGTGAGTAGAAGGGTGCCCAGGAGTAAGAGTACATCCTCTGCAAGAGGTCTGGACAGCAAGCACCTAGGCCAAGCACCCAGGCAAAGAAGTCTCCCAAGAAACCTTGATTTTCAGGCCAAATGGCATCCAACTTGGGACTGTCGGGAGAAGTAGAAAAAAGGAAACCTTAGTTTCCCAGGGAATATGGAGCTGGGCCAACCAGAGCAGGCCCTCCCTTTTCCTTCTGTTAACAAAAGATTTGACTAGATTCCTTGCTAATTTCTTTGCTTTTGGACACTTTTATCCAGATACGAGTTCACAGCACTCTGTTGCTCTCTTCCTGGGTAATGTGGAGTTCTTAATTGGTTCCCACAGATGCCACCACTGATTCAACTTGGCAAGAGACTCACAGCATCTCAGGACAAGTTGAGAACCGAAAATAGACCCTATGCACTGACTCCACAGGATTGAAGAGCCCAATTCTTAATAATCTCATGCATGTTAGAGCTTGCTGTCTCTAGGACATCTTACTCCGTCCCAGTGTGGGTCTGATTTTGTTCCAAAGGTGGTTTTCTTATGAAAACAGAAGTATTGAGAGCTGGTGCCATATTTGTATTCTCCCTCTTTACAGAATGCCAATAAAATTCCACAGATATGAAAGTCCGGTGACGTTTCCCCTTCTCTTTGTTAAGGATGGGTCTCTCAGAACCCACGCCCTGTTAAGGCCATCTGTGGAAACACGGTACTTTGTCTCTATAGGCAGAACGATATGTCTGTTTTACTTTCTTCTTTTAAGCTGGGAACCATCTCAGGCAGTTACTTCGATAGATAGATGACTTTCTGCTCATGACTTACCTGACTGGGTTGATAGCAAAAGTTGAGGGCATCTCCTTAGAAGATAAGATTATTTTTTTTTCCCATTGGATTCATGGAATGAGAACTGGTGGATCCTGTTTTTCCATGCCCCCTCATCTTCACAGTCACTACAAGGTCTGACAGGAAATTCTGGGCCACATTCAGCCTTGTTCAGACCCTTGTGGTGAGTGTTATTTTTATGGATTTGGATCAGACTATCTGAGTGTGAATCCCTGCTCTGTAATTTTCTAGCTGTATGGCCTTGAATAGGTTACCTAATTTCTCCAGTCCCCAGTTTTCTCATCTCTGAAAAATAAAAAAATGATACGTAAATCGTAGGTTGTGTGGATTAAATATATCTGAAAGTAATTTGCATATTGTAAGTTTTCTGCAGATGTTAACAAAACTGTTAAGTAAAAACCTGGGCACCTGAAGGGGCAGACATCAGTTTCTCTAGGTCACCCACCACAAGATTATTTACATCTGGGGCTTTTTTTCATGTTGCATAACTTGATTTTCAAAAGAAAACCCAAAATTCCCCAAGAGCCCTTTTTCTGTAGATAGCTATCTCTTGAGTAAATAGAAATTTTCAGGGTGCTGATCCCTAAAGAAAGTTTAGCTTTAATCCCCTTGTAACTTGAAAGGTAGCTCCATAGGTGGCTTGGCATAACCATGTGCTTAAAGATCAGAGTTTTACACCGAAGAAAAGAGGCTTGGAAAGTTTGAATCATTTATCACAGCTCATGTGGTTAGTCGATGTTTAAAATGGTGCAGTGGTTTAGTGGCATCCCACCTATCGCTGTTGCCTCAGTGGGCACCACTGTCCCTCAAATGTCTGCATTTAGCCAGGGCTCTTCTTTAGTTCCTCCATAGCCCGGTGCTCCGCCCTGCCACACTGGCCTTTGCACGTTCTATCACCACTTCCCCAAATACTTCTTCCTCCTATTCTTTCCCCAACTCCTACTTATCCTGCAGTTCTCAATGCAAACATGTCTTTCCTGACTTCCAAGACAAGTTCTGGTTCCACATTGTATGCTCCCAGACCTATCTGTGACCTGTAATTACATTCGTGGGGTTATTTGATTACTGTCTTTCTTCACTTCTATATCGCAAATTCTGTGAAGGCACAAGCCATGTCTGTTTTCTGTTTACCACTGTATCCACAGAACCTAACTGCATGCCTGGTACATAGTAAACTAGTAATAAATATTTAAATAAATGAATAAATTAACTGAGTCTAGACTACAGGTCTTTTTAAATTTTTATTGAATTTATTAGGGTGACATTGGTTAATAAAATTATATAGGTTTCAAGTATACAATTCTATAACACGTCATCTGTATATTGTATTTTGTGGTCACTACCCAATGTCAAGTCTCCTTCTGTTACTACATATCCCCCCTTTACCTTCTTCTACCTCCCCCTACCCACCTTTCCCTTGCTGTTATCTGTATCTAAGTGGGTTTTTTTCCCTTAATCCCTTTACCCTTTTCACCTAGCCCCTCAAACCACCCCCCAAAGCCGTCAGTCTGTTCCCTGTACCCATGAATGTGTTTATATTTTGTTTATTTTGTTCATTAGATTCCACATATAAGTGAGATTATATGGTTTTGTCTCGCTCTATGTCACTCAGCATAATGAAGAATTCCAAGTCTTACCACTTTTTTTCACTAACCCAAAACACAATAGCTTGAGCTAGATGATGTTGACTTTATAGAGGTCTGTAACTCTCACGGTCACTCCAGAGCTGCCACAACGACAACAGGGCAAATGGCATCCATTGCTGAGGATGCTGGTGTTAATGTGGCACAGTCAGAAACCTTGCAGAACTCTTTGGAATCCTGGTTTGAATTATGTGAGGTTTAGCAAAGCACATGCTCCAAAGATAAAGTGGATCTCTCAGTACCTTTTATTTAAAAAAATTGAGCTCATTTATACAAATACATAAAATACAACAATAAAAATGTACTAGTATAAATGAGGAAAAGGGGCAAAGGGAAAGTAAAAAGGTAGAAAAATATAATACCTAGGCATAAAATTTTAACATAACATCTCAGCACTATGCATTCATCCATGAACTTCCACATAAGCACTGACAACCACAGAAATTTGGCTTGGAGTCTAGTGCCCAAGGAAAACAAAGCTGCTACAAGATTCACACTGTCCTTTAGGAAAAAGAGGATCAGATCCTCAGGAAGAAACATAGCTTTTGCTATATTGTTGGTGATACCTAGATAATGTTCTCAATAGCAATCCTACAGCATATATCATAGTGTTGTAATATTATAGGGAACCTATCTGTGTGTGATGTGACCTAGTAGTAGCTCTGCTCTGGTTCTGAAAGCAGACAGACGCATGTGGCATGCAGAGAACATCCGTGAATAGGTTTCCCATGGGGAATCAGGCATGCATTGTCCCTAGGCCACTTTTAAACTTGCTCTTGGCAAAAACTCCCTCACCTGGGATGGAGACAGCAGAAGTTTACTGTGACTTGCGCTAGACTTCCCAAGCATGAATGTAAACATCTCAGCCTTCTCTCCTTTACATTTGTAAATGACCTTTCTCTTTGAAGTAATTAGCAACATTCTTTCCTTTGTTATCTGTAAAAGGTATCCACCCAAAGTGAACCTGTGCATAGTTTATGAGAACCATCCTGGATGTAATGTACCTAGAGTGTCAATAAAAGCCTGTCCAGGTGAGGGGTCCAGGCCCCTCTCTCTATCATTTAGAGAACGGCCATGCATCCCCTTTTTCTCCACTGGATTTCTTTAGTCTACGTGAATTTGTTCATCACTTGTCCAGGGATATAGGACAAACATTCCACAAAAACACACGGTCCTGCCAGATGGGACCGCCACATAATGTGGCTATTTCTTAAACACCTTTCACTGCAGACCCAAGGCCAAATGCCAAAATGTAGGTCAGAAAAGGGCCATGTCAAGAAGGAGAGGGAAGTGGGGACAACGTGGCCCAAAAAACCTCTCCAAGGATAGGAACCATCTCCAAACCTGACAGAATTGAGAATAACAAAAGAACGAGCCCATTCCCACCAGGCAGCTCTCCCTGAACATGTTTTTACAACTAAACTTTTGCTAATAATTCAATACCAGATAATTCAAGGTTATCCTTTTTGAGAAGAATCTGAAGTGTAGGAGTTCTGTGGTGTAATTAAGGACGATCAAGTTAAAATAGACATCCTTTATGAAAGGAAAGCACCTAACCAGTATGCATAACTAAATACTTAAATAGAGAACCACTCAACTTCCTCCTGGAGGCAGACTGGAAAACATAGGGCCAAGATATTTCTCAGATTTTTTTTTGTGGGGGGGCAGGGGTGCCATCCATTTCAGTACACACACATACAATGGGCATACAGCATGAATTATCAGCAAGAAAAAGGTTTAATCGCAAAGATAATAAACACTTGTAAAATATTTAAACCACGCAAAGACTTCTGACCCCCAACTTCTCTGTTCTTGCTGCCTCTGGGTAACCACTAGAGATGGGTTTTTGTGACTCCTCTCAGAACTTTGTTTATGCACAACCTTAAGGAAATCCCCTGGAGGAAGGGGGTCGTGGGGGGGACAGAGTGGGGGCAGGGAACCTGATGCCCTTAACATAATGATTCTCTTTTTCTCATGCAGAGCAAATCAAATGAACAGACTGTAGTTGCAGTCTATTATTCTTAAGCAAGGTGCACTAAGATCTGTGTGGTCATTCCAGGAAGATAGAATTTATATCTGCAATAAAGGAGAGTTTAAGGAGCATCCATAAATAACCTGCTTTAAGCATCTTTGTATAAAAAGCAATGCTTGCTTTTTGTGTTTCAAGAAAAGATCGGGGAGAAACCTATTCCTCCGGGTCTGGAGTAAAAGACCAAGACTGGCTGTTATCATGGGTCGCAATTTATACTCTGAAAAAATGAGTAGAAGACATCAGGGCAGTTTCCCTGCTTCGGAACTTCTGCTCACTTGGATTGACAAAGGTCCAGCAGAGGGAGAGGACGTCCTTCCTGTTGTTGACGCTCATTGCGTACTGAGCAGGGCTCACTCTGGAGCCCAGTCCCTTTCAGATCAAGGAGCAAGATCACCTCCCTGCAGACAGGCAGGGGTAGTGCGGCCGGTGTCAGGACAACGCCTGGAAGGACGATGAAAGAACACACACAGCTCGTCCGCAATAAAACGAAACAGACCTCTTTTACAGGTCTCTATCTTGTTACCTTTTGATTCTTTTTGCCTCATTGTGATTTATTTAAAAAGTGAAAGTAGGGTCCTAGTCAGAGAAGTAAGGAATTCCAAATTTTGACAGGCTCTCTATATATCTTCTAAGTAAATGAGGTTGTGTTTTATATACTGTTCTGTATTTGCTCTTTTCATTTAATAATATATAACCTACATGCTACCACCTAAATTCATCATGTTCTTTGTAATAGTCATATATATATCACACACACTAGGGCCACAGTTATAAATGATGTTATAAAATTGTTATAAAATGTGCCATCATGTGAATGTATCATAATTTATTGAAACTTTTTTATTAATAAATATTTCACTTTGATCCCAAATTTTTCTTCTTCAAATAATGCTTTAATAAACATCATTATGCATAATTTGATGTAATGAATATCTTTATGCATACCTTTCTGGAGTGCAGATTCCTAAAAGTAAAATTTCTGGTCCAAGTCATGTACATGCATTTTACATTGTAGTCAGTATTGGAAAAATTTTTTCTACAAATATGGTACTAATTTACATTTTCCTAATAGTACATTAAAATGTCTATTTCCTCACTAAGATTGGATATTATCCAGTTTTCAAACTCTGTCAATCTGCTAGGCAAATGAAAACATATCCTTCTCTGTTTTAACAATTATTTCCCTAATTAGAAGCAAAAGTGTGCCTCATTTTTACATGTTTACTAGCCATTTATATTTCTTATGCTAATTTTTTAGAGAAACTGGCCCCTTAGGAACCCTGCTCAAGGGCCAAAGCTGGTTGGTCCCTTGGTGTTTTCTTTGGTTGACAGTTGAGCTGTACAAAGTATATTGTCTTAGATAACAAAAAGGAGGGGTGAGTAATGTGGCCAAGCAGGCCTCAGGGGTAAGTGGAGCAGGGATTTGAACACCTTCAAAGCTCTTCTTTCAGTCTTCACTGCCCTCTGCATATTGGCTTTCCTGAGGACGGCCCATGACTTCCAGGTGCTCCCAAGTTCCCATCTCTCCTCTTTGTCACACTCATTGGCCTATTTTGGTCATGGTCCCATGTCTGTGACTAATGAGGTGTTAAGGTGATCGGCAGTCCTCAATAGAAATAGATGCTTTGTAGGAGAACAGAAGGTGTCCCCCCAAAAGGAGTGTATATGGCAAAGACTAATTAGATGTTTCTTAATCTTATTCTCTCCTTTTCTGTGACTTTTATCTGGACACATGGAAGCTCAGAATGAAGACGGGATTTCCAAGTTCTCCTTACCTGAGTGTGGTTATGGGACTAAGTTTGAGACAATGAGATATAAGCAGAAGAGTGTGTGCAACTTCTAGGAAGAGTCCTAAATAGTAGGGGCATGTCTCTTTCCTCCTTCTTACTACCTGGAACGGAAATGTTTTACTGGGCCTGGAATAGCCAGTAACACAAAACAAAAGCTGTAGCAACAAATTAGAAGGCATCTAGGTCACAGAAGGCACTATTATACCAGAAGAGAAAGTTACTGGTAAAAAAAAAAAAAAATCCACTGTCAAGATTTGGTTAATTTTTAATAATCTCCCATTAGTTATCCACAAGGCTAACTTTCTTACTTCCTTCAA
Organism: Macrotus californicus; assembly: GCA_007922815.1. NCBI lineage: Eukaryota > Metazoa > Chordata > Mammalia > Chiroptera > Phyllostomidae > Macrotus > Macrotus californicus. The sequence continues at coordinate 2,650 of VMDR010013932.1, read as the reverse complement.
GTCCTTGCTAAACTGTCACTTTTAGAATTTTTTAAGCACCTTTGTAGAGGTATAATTGATATGCAGTAAACTGCATATATTTGAAGTGTACAATTCGGTACGTTTTAGTGCACCACCTGCATCCACCTGTGAAACAATCACTGTAATCAACCATCACCATAATCAACCATCACCATAATCAACATAGGCAATGTGTTCATCATCCGCACAAGTTTTCATGTACCCTTGCCCTTCCCCAAGCCACTCCCCCCAGGTAACCACTGATCTATTTTCTATCACTATTGATTAGTTTGTATTTTCTAGAGTTTTATATAAATGGAATAATACAGTATGTACTTTTTGGGGAGTCTGGATTCTTTCATTCAGCATAATTATTTTGAGATTTGTTCATGCTGTTCTGTGTATCAATAGTTCATTGTTTTTTGGCCCTGACTGGTGTGACTCGGTTGGGCATTGTCCCATAGGGCAAAAGATTGCTGGTTCAATTCCTGGTCAGGGCACATGCTGAGTTGAGTGTTCAGTCCTAAGTCAGGGAACATACAAGAGGCAACCAATCGATGTTTCCTACTCTCATTGATATTTCTTTCCCTCTTTTTCTCCCTCCCTTCTCCTCTCACTAAAAATATATACATAAAATATTTTTTGAAATAGTGAATTGCTTTTTATTCTGAGTAGTATACCATCATATGGCTATATCACAATCTCTTTATCCATCCACCCAATAATAGATATTAGGTTGCTTCCAGTTTTGGTCTATTGCAAATAAATCTGCTATGAACATTCTTACACAAGTATTTATATAAACATATACCTACTTTCCTCTTGAATAAATGCCCGTGGGAATGTGAAACATTCCCAACCATTCTGGAAGTCTTTTAAAAAGTTAAATATAAAATACACACCTATCACATGATCCAGCCAACCCCTAGGTAGTGTACAAAGTTTCAGTTTCTTCATGTCTTTACCAGCAATGTATACTGTCTACCCTTTTTTATTATAGTGGCTACATGGTGGTATCTCATTGTGGTTTTAATTTGCATTTCCCTAATGACTAATAATGAGCATCTTTTCATGTGCTTATTTGCTATCTGTATATCTTCTTTGATGAAGCTACTCAAATCTTTTGCCCATTTTTTTTATTGGATTGTTTGTCTTCTTACTGAGTTGTAAAAGTTTTTTATGTATGCTGAATACAAGTCATTTATAAGACATATGCTTTGAAAAATGTTTACTACTAGTCAGTGGCTTGCCTTTTCAATCTCTTAACAATACCTTTTGAAAAGCACAAGTTTTTAATTTTGATGAAGTCCATTTTATTAATCTTCTTTTATGCATTGTGCTTTTGGTCTATAAAATTATCACAAAGATTATACCCTTTCTTTTTCAGATGTGTCATATTTTTAGGTTTTACATTCAGGTTATGATCCATTTTGAGTTAATTTTTATAAATGGTATGAGGTGTGGATTGAGGTTCATTGTTTTGCATCTGGTTACACAATTGTTTTGACAGCATTTTTTAAAAAGACTGTCCTTGTTCCACTGGATATATTTTATGCATTTGTTGAAGATCAGTTGTCTATAGTATGGAGTCTTTTTCTCAAAATTTCTATGCTATTAACTTGCTCTATTGCCCACATTCACTCCAATAGCACACAATCTCGAATACTGCAGCTTCATGATAAGTCTCGAAATCAGGTAGTGTTTGTTTTCCACCTTGCTTATCTTTTTCCTTTTTTCGAAATTATTTTGGCTATCAAAGGGTTTTTGCATTTCTACAGGAATTCCTATGAAAAAGCCTACGGGATTTTTATTGTAATTACATTGAATCTTTAGAACAAATTGAGCAGAATTGTCATCCTAACAGTATTTAGTCTTCTGACCCATGTACAAGGTACAGCTTTCCACTTATTTAGTTATTCTTTCATTTCTTTCAACAATGTTTTATCATTTTCAGTGTATGGGTCTTTCACATCTTATGTCAGATTTATCCCTAAGTATTTTATATTTCAACACTATTATAAATGGTATTTAAAATTTTCTATTTCTAATAGTTTCTTCCATATATATAGGAATGTAATCAATTTTTGTGTCCTGAGACCTTACTGAACTCATTTATTAGTTCTAGTAGATTTTGGAAGTTCTGTCAGATCTTGTACATAGATAGTTATTTCATCTGTGACTAAAAACAAATTTACTCTTTCTTTCTGATGTAGTTGTCTTTTATTTCTTTTTCTTAATGTCTTGCTCTGGCTAGAACCTCTAGTACGATGGTGAATAGAATGGTGAGAATGAATATCATTGACTTGTTTCTAATCTTAAGTGGAAAACGTCCTATATTTCACCATTAAGTATGATGTTAACATAGGTTTTTGATATATTTCATCATCAAGTTGAGGTAGTTCCCTTCTAATCTTATTTTTCTGAGAGTTTTAAATCAGCAAACATTGTTGGATTTTGTTGAATGCTTTTTCTCCTTCTATTGAGATAATTATATGGCTTTTCTTTTTTTTTTTTTAAATATATTTTATTGATTATGCCATTACAGTTGTCCCATTTTCCCCCCTATATTCCCCTCCATCCTGCACACCCCTTCCCACCCACATTCCCCCTCTTTAGTTAATGTCCATGGGTCATATATATTAGTTCTTTG
>VMDR010013931.1:0-24268 GCA_007922815.1 Macrotus californicus | reverse complement strand
TGTGTCCAATAGGTATGGTTTTAATTTATTAGTTTAAAATGTATTCATCGTATTTTGTTGTTATGATTTGCCTTGACTTAGGGTTCACATTCATGTTGATATACACCTATCAACATCTTTGTCTTCTCCTAGTGATGTTACCGGGGAGAGAGACCTGAGTCAGGGCCCACCTGGAGCTTGTTCTCAGTTCTTGTCTTGCTGCAAAAGACAAATTCAAGTGAGAGACCACACTTAAATAGAAATGAGATGGCCAATTTATTTATGAAACACATACGAGCACCAAGCTGCAAGCAGGCACCCAGCTAGTCTAAATGCCCCATCTATAGAGGAAATAAATTTGTTAGTAAGTCCGTTACTAAGTTTGTTCAAGGCGCTTGAGCCAAGGCTCCAAGTGGGCACTCAGCTAATCTGAGTGGGCTGACTACTGGAGTTCAGGGTTATATACTTTAGTCAGCTTTTAGGTTCCCTCTCCTCCTCCCCCTTCTAAATCTTGGGAATAACATACAGCTACAAAGGCTTTTTGACTCAGCTAGTAAAGGCTCTTTGTCTACAGAGGCTCCCCTCCCCTGCGTTATCCCCTGCTTGCGATGTTTGCAAACGTGGCCATCTTTTCCCACCGGCTCAGGACTACTGAGTTCACTGGTGAGACCTGACCTCCTTTTGTTTCCTGTTTTAAGTTCTTTGTTAGATTGTAATGGCAGAGCCCCACTTTATTGTCCTGCTGGCCACTCTCTTCCAGCTGCTACCTACAGTAACAGTGAGCCCAGTCCATTGGTCCCTTCTGTCATCTACTATCACGTTGATTGTGTTGGTGTGTTATGGTTATAATTTTTTCTCTTCCACGGTCTTTCATGGATTAAAAAAAATGGCAATGATACTCAGAGTATTTTATTACCATGCTTTCCTATATTTTTTGTTTCATCCTACTATGTTTATTTTTCTTACTTGAGTCCTTGATCCAAGAAAGTTTTTAACTTGGGCCTTTATTTGGCAAGTATTCTGGGGCCTTTTACACCTGAGAATATATTTTATGGCTTTCACATTTGAATGATATTTTAACAGTTTATCAAATTCTAGGTGATAAAAAAATTTAGATAAATTTTGTAACATTAAAGATATTTATCCTAATTTTCAAAAGAATGGAATGGCAGAAACCTACTAACATAACAAAACTAAACAAAAAGATTTTCTATGGGCTTCTTAGCAATCAGTACATAACTCGTCTATTTTATGGTTTAAGTCTGACTAAAGAAGTACCATGGCTATTAGGACGTGTTTCTAGTGGGAACACAGCAGGAAGTTAAAAAATATAGATTTTCCAGAGAGTGGACCTTAGACTATAACAAGGCTCAGGAAAGCAGGACTGTCAGACCCCATCGGGAATGGCTGCAATCTAACACCAAGTTGCAGTCTCTGACAGGGTAGTTGGGGCAAGGATAGGGAGTAGGGCCAGGACACTGACAGTGAACTGATAATTTAAAGATGTGTAACCCACATAGTGAGAGTTTGGAAGTGCCTACCTCATTCCTGAAATGCAGTTTAAAACAATGTACAGGGAGATGGGTGATGGAGGAATAGCGTCCAATTCCAGGGAGGCAGGGCTGGCAGACACTCTACCAGAGACCACCTTCCAGTCACCTGTGGATGATAGTCCTTAGCTCATATGCCTACCAACCATTTATACATCCTCTCTGTCTTCTACACCCCTCCCCCAATCATTCTCAAAGATGCTGGGAGTATAGTGTTAGGAGAAAACAGAGTGATGTCTGGTAGGGGGCCTCTGCAGATGGGGGACACGGATTAACTCCATCACAATCATGCCTGTTTTTCCTCTTAAGACACACTCTTCCAAGGTTTTATGATACATCAGTTCACATCTGTTGACACATTCCTGGATTCTGGGATAGGTTTCTTGCAACTTGAGGTAACTGCTTGAAAATTAGGAATAGTTTGAATAGAACTAAGCAGGCCAGGAATTGAAAAGTATTTATGAGGTTGAGGGTCTTAATACAGAGTTGTTTATTTTCTATTAAACATTACATTGGCATAAAATAGCTAGTACCCATTGTAGTCTATAGAAGAGAAAGAATGGGGAGAAAAAATTGCCATCGGCATTGTCTTTTGTGAAGAGACATTTGGTTTGTGATTGTGCTAGAGTTATTATGATATTGAAACAAATTGGAAATGATATTTTGTCTGTAGTACTAAGCAACTAATTGTGTCCTTGAAGGACAGGAGGAAGAAAGAACAGCAAATATACTTCCTTGTCAATTCCAATTTCAGTTTCTGAAATTTATTCTGAGGTCTAAAATGGTGTTGGAATATAGATTCTGCTACATTTTCATCACAGCTGGGGAGCTGTGCAGTAAAAAAAAATGAATGGTGTAGTTAATCCCCTTGGGGAAGTGGTTTTCTAGCTGAGAAAGAGGCAACAGCAGAGAAAAAAATGTGAGTAAATATATAGGGATGTGGTTTGTTTTCAAAACAGGCTGAACACAAAGTAGATGGGAAAAATATTTCCATTATATGGTCACTTATTTATTTTTTAAAATATTTTATTTATTTATTCCTAGAGAGAGGGGAAGGGAGGGAGAAAGAGAGAGAGAGAGAAACATCGATGTGCTAGAGAATCAATCGGTGGACTCTAGCACACGCCCTGCCCGGAGACCAGCCGCAACCCAGCCATGTGCTCTGCTAAGGGAATCAAGTGGGCGGCCCTTTGCTTTTGCTGATTGGCACCCAACCAACCAAGCTATGTCAGTCAGGGATCCATCATGCTGTCCTTTAGATGGTGGTCTTTGGAGGAGAGAATTCTAACATGTCCCAAGTTCTGTGCTTCTGGAAGGCAGAAGAAAGGCCAAGAATAAAATAGTATAATTTGAGAATTTGTAGCCATATCTCAAAAGATTTTTACAAAGATCAGAGCAGAAAATTCTTGTTTTCTTACTGGTATTAGACTAGTATTAGGCTTACTGGGACTTAGACTGCAATGTAATAATAGTAATGACCAACAGTTAACAGCACATTTTCTGCGGGTTTACAAAAGGATTAAGAAGTACCAAATTCCAGCTGAGTACATGATAGTACTCAGGGAATACACAAAAGAATGTTGTGAAATGTAATAGTGTTTATAAAATTTCCTGCAAAGAGCAGGCGTTACAGCTAAGAGCTGATAATAGGGATCCCAGGTAAGATTCTACATAGAGTTCATTTTTGCTGGTGCCATAGACATCGCTTCTACCTCAGCCGTGGCTCATTGCAGGAGACTCCTGAAAGAGAGAGCCATTTTTCTAAACAGCGTCACTTATCAGTCAACTGATTTTTGCTGAAGCGTCACAGATTCATTGAATTACCTACGTGGACTAGGAACTGGAACTCATATAGTTAGGATCCAGATTTTAAAAGTGAGGACACTGAGGCCCAGAGACCAAGTGATTTTCCCCATGTCACCTAGGGAGTTAGTGGCATCAACAAAATCATAAAATTGCCAAAAATAGATGTACCTGTAACTTCTTTTTGTTTTTTTGGTTTTTTTTAATATATTTTATTATGCTATTACAGTTGTCCCATTTTTCCCCTTTATTCCACTCCACCCTGCACACCCCCTCCCACCCACATTCCCTCTCTTTAGTTCACGTCCATAGGTCATATATATAAGTTCTTTGGCTTCTATATTTCCTGTACTATTCTTAACCTCCCCCTGTCTGTCTTCTACCTACCATTTATGCTTCTTATTCCTTGTACCTTTTCCCCCCTCCCTCCCTACCCACTCCCCTGATGATAAGCCTCTCTGTGATCTCCATTTCTGTGATTCTGTTCCTGTTGTGGTTGTTTGCTTAGTTTGTTTTTGAAAATAAATATTTAATCTACCGATGGTCTGCAATGTGTAAAAATATTTCAGGCTAATACAGATGAAATCTTTATGACACATGGATGGGAGGGGCATATTTGTGACTGTCATTAAAAGCAGCTTTTCCCTCGTAGTCCATATCATGAACTGTTCTCATTAAGGAAAAACTCAGAGCACTGCCCACATTTTGTTCCAAGGCATAGAATCTTCAGTGATGAAATCAATCAACTAGTTTCTGGGGCAAGGATGCTGAGATGTCATGGGCCTTAGCCTCTAGCAGCTTACAACCTTGTTGGTTAATGAGATGAACTCATATTTAACAGCCTTCATTGATTGAATAAGCATTTCCAAGGCTTACTCCCTTGCTTCCTAAGGGGAGTTGATGCATGCCAAATACCTACATGACAGTCCTCCAGCCTCAGTTCCTGACATTTGGATGCTCGTTTTGCCCATTTACTCTGGATTTTCTCCCTGTCATCCACTCAGCCTGTCATGTCTTTTCAGCTCTGAGCCTCATATGCACCCTCTAGTTCCCTATAATGCTATTAGGAGGTTTATCCTTTACATCTCAGCCTCTTGGGAAAAGATTCCTTCATCCTTCTCGGTTAGGTCAGATTTATCTGTTACGAACACAGCATTTTGAATTTTTGCTTCAGAACACATTATTTGTGTTTGTTTCTAGATATTTCTGATTTTTAGAATTGCTTGTATTTTGCCACGTATAATGTACACCCACATTTTTGGCCCAAACTTTCAGGAAAAAAATCTCTTAATTTTTTAATTCAATTGTTTATTTATTTATATTTAGAAACAAAATTGATTATTGTTTTCCAGGGTATTATTTTGCATACAGATATTGTTACTGCTTTCTAGAGTCACACTTTTAACACATAAGCATAAATAAAAGAATTAGGAACATTTATATAAATATGGAATTAGTTCTACCCACGTACATATAATGTGAATCCTTATTTTTCCCTCAAGAATTTGGGCCAAAAAGTGTACATTATATATGACTCAATGTGGTAATACCTATCTCTCCAAGGGCAGGGATAATGGGTGTTTGTTCACTGGCATCCAGCAAAGTGCCTGGGACATTTACAGGCACTTAATAAAATAAATTGTGCTAAATTATTTAATTAGGCAATTGCAATACCACATAACTAATTAGGACATTTTTGATACAGTTAATTTTAGTTGTGAACAAATAAATATTTTTAAAGCATCAACTGCATCCATTCATACAAAAGTGTTGTTTATGTACTCACTGTTAGAAATGCTTGAGAAATAGAGGCAGGAGGAACCAGATGATCTGATCCAAGTGCCTTTATTTGATGCTGTGCTTACAGGTGGGCTGAGTGTGGGCCGACTGCAGCCCTGGGGGAGGCAAGAATGGAGTTTTTAAAAGAAAAAGCGCTGGGTTTGTGGGGGGACATGGGAAGGGTTAGTCTCTTGTTCTTCTGGGCAGTTGCCTCAGAGTTGAAGGATGTGAGTTGGGACAATGGTAGGTAAAGGGCCAGCCTGTTCCCAGGTGCAGGAAGATCAGTCTGACCGCCGGCCATTATGGCTGGTGTCAGATGTCTATTGTGGGAGGTGGGAGAGAGTTTCGATTAAGCTGCGGGCCATCAATTGAATTGGGATAACTGAGTCATGAGCAGTCCAGGGGGTTGGAGAACTGGCCTGACCCTTTCACTCACTATTCAACCTATGGTAGCATTAGCATCAGTTGAGAGTCCCTTAGAAAAGCAGACTCTCAGGCCACTCTCCAGTTTTGGTGTGTCAGAATCTGAAATTTGTAAGACTCCCTGGGTACTTCCTACTGTGCACTGGTGTATGTTGTAAACCAGGGATTCAACACTCCAGTGTTCTGGTAGACCAGATTCCCTAAATGACTGAAGTAAGCCAGCTATTTCTGTGTAAGCATGATAATAGGTTAGCTCTGACCTTTGGCCTCCTCTTAGCAGGCGTGGTGGGACTGTGTTGACACGGAGATTATTAGCTTCGTCTAACGGGGCCGGCTGGCACACACAGCAAGATGGCAGTGAGACCTTCAAGCAGTTCAAGAGAAACACAGACTTGCAAATATCATCTGTGAACTCAAACACTGACAACAAAATTCAATGCTTTGTAAAGCAGAAGGACTGTCAGGGTCAAAGAGAACACACGCGTGTGACAGTTCTGGTTCAGAGGTCTGCAGTTTACAGAGTTTCCTATAAATGAGGAGGCTTTTAGGAATGCAGTAAGTACTTCCTGACTCCTCACTAACACAGACAGACTTTCATTCTGCAAGTCAGAAAACGTTCTGTTTCCTCTAACCATTTCATTCATTCTTTCTTTCATTAATTTATTCATTTGGTACTCAGTGTCTCCTCTGTGCTGAGGGGGTCCCGTGCCAGGTGCGGAAGACTAAAGATGAGTAACATGTAATCTACATGATTTCCCGTGGCTGACATCTCATAATGATTACCTTATATATCAAGAAACACAACACTTTATGTAGGAATTGCTACAGTAATTTGTCACGTCTCTTTTGAGAGATGTCCTTAAGAAGGTTTCACCCTAACTTGAGTAGTTCACAAATCTGGGTGGAGAGACAGAAGTAGAACGTACAGCTTATGTAGACAAATAGAGTGAAGGAGTTTAACAAAAGGATGTGGTTGAGCAAACAAAACAATCCCAAATAGCGTGTGTAGCGCCCTTGACAATTTTAAAATGTTAATGTTTCTTACATCACTTCCTCAGCTTCATAATTTCTGGCAGACGAGAAAACCTACTTCATCTCCATGCAGTAGGGAGAGCTATTTCACCAAGGCTAGAGCTTTGAATTCTATCTCTCAGGTAGATCAGAGACTTTATTAAGTGATTTAGCCACATTTGGTATATTTCCTTTTCTTCTAGTTGTAGGGTTTTTATTTCTCTAGTTGGTTTGCAAGAAATTTATCTTTGTCAGACAAGTTCCTGTTACATTTGGAGGAGCAGTGACATTTGCAGGAAAGCCCCACACTGGTGGCAAACATTTCAAAAAGCTTTATATTCATTTAGTGGCAGCTGTGATCAAGTATAATAAAAATCAACCGAACATTTTATTCAAATACCACTTGTTGATGACCCCACAACGGTGAGTGAGCAAAGGTCTAATTAGTCCGTTACACAATTATCTGGGCCTGAAGTCTCCAACCAGGATAATAGTATGTTTTGTCTTATTTCATCTGAGCTTTCTCTTTCATCCATCCTTCTATGTTGAATAATGACTTAACGAAAAAATTAGTAACTTTTTATTTTATTTTTTTGAGACCAAACACTCATTTGTTCTCTAGAACACCAACTAAACAGAGTTAGAAGATTCTCTTTGTCCTTCAGTATTCACCCACTCTCTCTCTGTATATATTCTCCACGTATATAGATAGCCAGCCATTCACCTATAGACAATTTATTTTTATGTTTTAGGTTTATTGTTTCCATTCTGACTGTGAGAGCATCTTCACATCATTTTAGTGTTTCTCCCAACTTAACATTTTTAGTCTTCGTGCATTACGAAATCTCTGCATTCAGCAGAGATACCAATATTCAACATTATTTCTTTTTTGTTGTTGCTCAGTCACAGTTGTTCCACTTTCCCTCATTGCTCTTCTCTGCTCTGCCCACCACTCTGCTCCCACAGTCTTATTTCTTTCCAGCATGTCCCAATTTTTCTTTCCTAACCAACAAAATACCAAAGTGTCTAACTTCACTAATCCTAAAAAATAGGGAGGCCTACAGTCACCCAGAAAAACTCTAGTCTATTCTCTTCTTTAAGGCAACGCTTTAATTTAAACCTTTTTCTTTATTCTCTCTCTCTCTGATGAAATATCTTCCAATTTCCTCCCCTATCCATATTTTGCACTTCAGCTGCATTGACTTTTTTTTTAAATGAAGATCTAATCACACATGCCCCTTTGTCGCTTAGAATAGTTCAGAGGTTTCTCACTGCCTAGAGAATGAAGCCCAGCCTCCTTCTCAGACACACAAGCTCCACTGTGGTGTGTCTCTTGCATAGCCTTTCGTAGCTACACCAGCCACTCCTCAAGTGCTCTTTATCTCTGAAAGGGACACTCTTGCCTTTAGTACGGCTTTCTCTTTTGCACAAAGGTGCGCATCGCTCCCTTCCCCTCTCTCCCGCTTCCCCATCTGCGGAGTCCCCTTCCCCATCTGCGGAGTCCCCTTCCTGGTGCATACTACCACTTCCCACTCACTTTGAAAGCACAGTCTCTGGAGACTGTCACCCTAGATTCTGATTATGGATGTTCCCCTTCCTACTTCTGGACTTTCGGTAAGTTATTCTCTCTTTCAGTCGCAGTTTCCTCATCTGTGAAACATGTGAAATTAGTGCTCACCTCACGAGGTTGTGAATTTATCATGTGAGAACTTAATAAGTGATTATGACTAAATCCATTAATAATATTACATTTTATTTAGTGTTTTTGGTCGGCTTGAAGATAATAAAAGGATCCTAAATGGAGAAAAAGCATTACAAAGCCAAATATAAATGATTTCAGGATTACCAATTAATTAGAATCGGTCATTTTTGTTCTCTTTTGTTGATTAGGATGATTAACACATAGTTTTTGAAATTCAAGATTAAAATAAATAAGTTTAAATGAATAAACACCTGTATTGAAAAGAAGGAATGGAATGTAAGAGTAGCTATGACATAATTACTCAATTGCTTTTCTAATCTCAGTAAGTATTTTATTGGGAGTGTTCCAATGTTTTCAAATTTCAGAATATTTATCCTATCCTATCTTAGGAGACTAGGAGAATGAAAATTTGACATTGTGCTCCAATGATTCATATAATTACCATACCACTTAGCCTAGGTATGCTGAAAATTCAGCTATTTCCCGGACCAATTACCTGGGTCTGGGGTTTGCAGTAGGATGCAGGGTCTGATCTTAAGCCAGGCAGCAGGGATCCTGATGAATAGGAGAAAATAGGTGCTTTCAGCTGATTTCTGGAATGCTATTTAGATCTCTAGTTGGCTCAGGAGTCAGGTTATACTTCTATTTAAAGCAGTGTGGTTTCAGGTAGTCAGAAGGAGTCCTGATGTTATTCCCAGAGGATTTCATAGTTGGGGACAGAGTGTAATGGCTGGCATTTAGTGAAGTTATAGGTTTACATAAGAGCACGTTCCATTCCTGAAAATCTGCCAGAACAGAGGGAAGTCTGAGGAAAGGTGAGGAGTATTTCCTTGGTCTCCTTGATAGCCAGCATTGGCACTCTCCTGGGTGATTGTTTCCTGATTTTTCTAGGATAATAGGAGAAACAGGGAATGTTATTGGCAAAATGGGTATGCTGGTTACCCTAAAGTTGGGCTGAGGAGATATGGTAAAAACAAAAACATTAATAGATTTATTACAAATGATTGCTCTTCCTGCCTCTTGGCCTGTGTGTGTGTGTCCCTCATTCAGCTTCTTTCTCCTGTGTGTCTAGGACCTTCTTCCATGTTAATTGGGTTAAGTGCATGTGTAGTGCTCAGAAGACCCATGGAATAATAAAAACTCTTATATAAGCAGAAGAACCTCCCTTCTGTTAAAGTATCACTATGTTGTACACTGCATTATAATAACATCATCTGGGAAGATTGCAGTGATTATAAAGTCCCTTGTGTATCGAGATTATTAACGTTGACAATAATGCACAATGCTTTTCATTCCAAGTAAGCACTTACATCTATAGATACATCTGCATTTACTATGCGACTGAGCATGATTTACTTCTTTTGCTTTGGGATTTTTCAATTTGAGGCCTATTGTGAGAGTTGACACATAAATACAACTTGGTTTTCTCTTCGTAATGTCTGTCAGTGAGTTTTAATAATTCATTAACTCAATAAACATTTAATAACTGTCTATGCTACATGCCAAGCACTGTTGGAGTTTACGTGGAACAGAAATCAAGTAAGATATGGGTCTATGCTCCAAGTATTCACCATCTGCTAAATTTTTTTCTATGGTAAGAATGTCTTTCTTTGTTTTCAATAATAATCAAATTTTAGTGTTTATACTTGATAGAATCTACCATGATCAACAGTAGTATACTTTATGCCATTGTTTAGCTATCTATTTAAATGAAATTTAATCATTATTTCTCCTTGCTTCTACCCTTCATCACCTTGTGGGCATCTTTTCTATGAAGCTGAGTCATCCAATGGTGGCTATTCCTGAACATGAAACTCTTGATTCCAAAGAGGTAAATGTAAGATACAGTTGGAGATCTCATTGTCCATCCATATCCATGTAATATTAGATTGTAGGAATAAACTAATGCTATTTAAAAAACTATTAATACAATTGTGGGGTTTTTAAAAGAAAGACTCCACTGGCCCACTTCATGTTTGTTAAGGAGAACCTGATAGCTAAGTGAATTTTTGCTGCTTCTCAACGTGGAAGGTGGTATTAAAGGTTCTCATGCGGGTAGCACCTCAATCACAAACTCCTATCCTGACCGTCTTTGTGATTTTCTCCTTGGATTCATTGTGAAGCCACTGGTGCCTTTTTCTCCCGGAGGGTCAGTAGATGCCCCCTAATACTTACAATGTATCTTCTGAGTCAGAGGTCTCAGTATCTCATGGTATCTCAGTTTCCAGAGCCCTGAGGGAATTTTGCATGTGGCAAGTAGCATACAGACAAAAGCATGCCAGCTCAAACACAGCCTACAAATTTTATGTAAATGTTTAGCCACTTTCAAACTTTGAAAGAGCAAAAAAAAATACATTTTTAAAAACTCATTTTTATTTTTACTAATGTTATAACACAAAAAAATTCTGTAAAATTTTTAAAAATTTTTGTGTTAGTCAACAGCAAGAATAATTGAACAATTCCTTCTCCTTCTACATCCTCTCAGGCAAAGTGATAAATGTAAAAACAAAAGTAACTTTTTAAAAGACTTTTTTTAAGGAAGGAACCAGTGAGCTCACCCATCCATTTCAGACACCCTCACCAATGAGCCATGCTCAGTTTTGCAGCCTCCAATTTTAAGGGGAGAAAAGCATAGTACAAAAGAAGTAGAAATAATAAAATTTCAAATAAAATCTGAATATTTTTCCCAAAGTAATCTTTTCCACAATTTGGGGCATATCATTCAGTTTTCATAAACTGACATCTTATTTCTGCACATTTGAAAAGCTTTACCATACAAGACCAGTGTGCCTCTCTATTATAACATCAGTCACTAAAACATAAAAGGTGTGTTAAGAATAGGTGTGGATTTATATCCTTGAGTACATCTCTGATTTTTAAAAAGTAAGATTACTGGTTCAACGAGTATAGGCTTATGGAAATTTTTGATACATAGAGCCAAATTGCATTCCTGAAAAACTATAGCAACTCATCCCACCAGAAGTCTGTTGTAGTACCTGTGTCTCATGTGTACTTGTTGCATTGAGAATTATTATAACTGCCAATTTATTGAGCACTTACTATATGTTCAAATGTGTTATGCACTTTATATGCATTATCTTACTTAATCTTCACCAAACACTGTAAGTTAAGTACTATTATTATTCCCATCTTACAGATGAGGAAACTGAGGCTGAGGGAAATCAGCTAAAGCCACATAGCTGGACAGTGCACGATCAGGAGCCCAGACCTGACTGCCTGAAGCCTGCGCTGTTGAGCCTCTACCATACCCTCCCTAGCTCTCTATCTTCACCTAAACTTCTCTCTGCGTTATCTAAATCTGTCTCCCTTTTCAAATCATATTTTAAAAGTTTTGCCATATAAAAGGAGAAATTATCTTTTGTTTTAATTTGCATTTGAAAGTTCTGTATTTTCTGTTACTTTGGTCTATTTTCTCCTGCATTAAGTTATGCATTTATCTACTGGTATGGCAACATTTTCTTTATTGCATTGTAAACATCCATTATATATTCAGGATATTAACTCTTTGTCAAATGTGTTAGCTCTTTCAGTGTGATGGTGGAAAATTGTGTAACAGTCAAAAATCAGACAACTATAAATGTCCAAAAAGAGAAGAATGGTTGAATAAATTTTGCACACTCCAGGTGAATGCATAAATCAAATATTATTTCTTTCAAACAATAATTTTGGCTGAGGTTTACATAGGCTATACCTATACAATAAGAATGTTTCTATACAATAATAGAAAATCAGTTGGTTGATTAAATAATAAAGCATCCAGATATAATAATACTAAATTAAAAACTTCTGAATATGAGGTAATGCTGAAAGACTATGTTGAAAAAAGAATAGGGTAGAGGTAGTATTGTAGTATTTGCCTTTTGCACCAATTATCATAACTCTATAGACAAAACTTAAAATTAAGCTAGTGAGTAAGATTGTCAAAAATTATTTGAATCTCATGCTTGAAATACATGAAAACACCACACAAGATACTACAGTTTGAAGTTTAGCAATTGTGGGAGACAATAAGTTAGATAATATTAAGGAAATGCAAATAGTTAAGCAAAAGGACATTTTATGCTTCCAGTGTTCTGTATTTTACTTCTTAGTAACACTGGCACATTTTGGAGCAATTTAACACATTTTACAGTTCCTGACGACATGTAGTCAGACTGTAATACAGATCTCTGTTTTTTTTCCTAAACCGTTTTTTGTTATTTACCTGCAGAGCATCAATCAAGAAAATTATCTGTTTTTAGATAGCAGTTCTAGTCTTATGACTATATAGCCTCAGGAGTAAAGCATTCAAGTTACAAACCCAGCACAAGTGAACAATTATGGAAGAAGCCTTTATGGGATCTCAAAATTTACCTCTTAGTTTTTCTGCCAGTTTTTAAAGATAGCCGCCTATCTTTTTTCACTACACTGCTCCCATTTCTTGTGTTCCATTATTCTATTGTAGATTCTAGTTTTTTAAAATTAGCTTGGTAATTCATTTAAAACCAACAGACCTCAGGTTTATCTGATTTGACCTGTTTACTGTTTTCATAATTCATATAATTTAAAAAGTACATTGAGAAAAGAACTAATTCAAAACAATCCACTTATCATCTAGTTCAGTGCTTGTCAAGTCTGGCAGAACATCAGAATCCGCTTTATAAAAATCCCAGGAGCAGGGTTCCACTTCAGGCAAATTGAATCAATGATCTCTGGAGGCAGACAAAGACATTGGTATGTTTTGAAATCTTGGTGACTCAAAAGCACAACAAGAGTTGAGATCCTCACATTCTAGCTTCTTCATCGGCAGTTTAGAAAAGCCAAAAAAAATCAGTTATTCAATCATAGAAACAAAAACTTGAAAGTAAAACAGAAGAACTATTTAAAGAATTAGTTTCAGGGAATGCTTTGAATGAATAGGAATTCGGGCCGCACGGACCTGTCTGTCGAAAAGGCTTATGTGTGCTTTAACTTATGTAGAGTAATTTTGAGAGATCTGTCCTGTTGAGATTCATTATAATTTCTTTAGTAAAACCTAACACTTTGTTTCTGTGTTTTCTTTGTATTCCACTCAGGTTTGGAAAATACTTAGGCTAAAGTTTGGCAAAGTGTTTGGTGCAAGCTGAG
This sequence comes from Macrotus californicus, assembly GCA_007922815.1. NCBI lineage: Eukaryota > Metazoa > Chordata > Mammalia > Chiroptera > Phyllostomidae > Macrotus > Macrotus californicus. The sequence continues at coordinate 10,894 of VMDR010013931.1, read as the reverse complement.
GCCAGGGGCTGGTAAATTCCAATGAATGTTTTATTTAGCATTTTATGTGGCACTTTAAAGATATACTTGCTCACTGTGGCTGGGACTCAGGTGGTTAGAGCACTGTCCTGATGCACCAAGATTGCAGGTTTGATCCTGGCTGGTGTGGCTCAGTGGACTGAGTGCTGGCCTGAGAACCAAAGGGTCCCAGGTTCAATTCCCAGTCAGGGCACCAGCCTGGGTTGTGGGCTAGGTCCATGGTGGGGAAGGGTGCATGAGAGGCAACCACACATTGATGTTTCTTTCCCTCTCTTTCTCCTTCCCTTCCCCTTTCCCTGGAAATAAGTAAATAAAATCTTTAAAATAAATTGCAGGTTTGATCCGTGGTCAGGGTGCAAGAATCAACCAATGAATGCATCACTAAGTGCATCAACAAATAGATGTCTCTCTCTCCTTTCCTTTCTCTCTAAAACCAATCAACACATTTTTTTTTTCAAAAAAAGCTTGTTCATTGATGAACTCTCATATAAGCAGATGAGATCTCAAAATAATCAATTTGACCATTGTGGTCACCTGGCTGATCAATTTTCAAAGAAGGTCACTTTCATAGATTTCAATTATTCACACCAATGCAGTAACCTCCAAGATATATAGCTAATACCATCTAATTCTGATCAAATGCCCTGCCTGGTATACATGATTTTTGAGTAGGGTTACTTAGAAGAAATTAAATTCTTGTAGCAATAATTATTTCTGGGTGTATTCATCCTGCTTTGTGAATTCAGCATCCCTTTGATCCACAGCCACGCTGTAACCCACTTCTCTTCCTGCAGGTCTAATTGTGAAAGTTGTACCAGGGAAGGAGATATCAACAGACCCGCCATTTTCATATTATCTACTACATGTGGCCCTATGCCTGTTTTATTTTTAACTTGAGGGTCATTGATTTCCAGAAACATGATTAGATGCATTTGATTCTGACCTTTCACATCGACTTTTTACTAATATCACTTGAAAACTAATCATTTACTAGCTGCTCATAAAACACATACCTAGCAAATTCTTCTCCTGTTTTCTTATTCCTTCTCTTTGCAAATTTGGATCAACATTTAAGGGCTGGCAAGATCACAATTCTGATAGCAAGGTCACTATGAATGATTTGCTGCTGCCTTGGTGTGTATAAGCTTTTTATTGTGCTCATTTTATTTTGGGTTCCAGAACCTCCTTTGATGTCTAAAGTTTTAATCTAATGGGACTAGCATCTCATTCATCTATCTTCATTCTCCAGATGACAACATAAAGAAGAAAAAATAAGTGACTTGTCCATGGAAGCCAGTCTCATTTTTCGGTTTGATTTAAGGGTAAAAATGAAACTATCAAGAATGGGCTCACTCTGTTCCCTTCAGGCAATTACTTCTCAAAATCAAGCTTTGATAAATCTTGAAGAGTTCAAGGTTGTAATCTTAGGCAAGAACTTGGAATATGGATAGTACTAACTGCTAATTAAAAGAAGATTCATATGCTTTGATAGACAACTGGCCAGAAGACCAGGGCCAGTGCTCAATTTGCCTTATAAAGACATCTAATAGGGTATGTAAATTAATAGCATCTTGCCCAGGCATTCAAGTAGGCAAGGAAATATTATAATAAAGGGAAGGGTATTCCTATTGCCAGATTTGGCAACAGTGAACCCTGACAAAGTGAATTTCCTGTGTTGTAAGCTCCCATCTGTGTTGGGGGAATATAATGAAAACAAAACAAAACAACCCCCCAAAACCCTCTACTGAACCAGAAGTTGAATTCACAAAAGCACTAGAGAAAGAAAACAATTTTATTACTGAATAAGCATTAAACCAGAATGTGATATGCATTACAGATAATCACTAGGAGATTAAAAAGCAGGAACAAATCTCACCCTTCATATAGTCAAGCATATACATACATGCTCTCAAGATAAATAATAATTCAATTCATTCTCCAGCAGAGGGCTTGACAGCACCATTTATTACACACAGTTTATCCTTTATCACCTGGTAAGTGAGGTGACCAACAGTGCCAGTTACTTGGCTTTTACACAAAGGAAAATTAACTTTTCATATCTTTAGCACAGGAGGTAGTTTTACAACTTGGAGTCAGGTATCAGCTCAAGTTAGGCTCTTACCCTCTCTCAGCAACTAAGAGACAGGGATGGTCTCACTTGAATGTTTACTTGGTTGTTAATCCTTGAGAAAGACTTTTCTGGGTCTTAAAGCTGACAAAATGTCCCTGTAGTATTCCAAAGGACTTATATGCATTTTAAAGAATGGAGAATCTACTCACAGGGACCAGTTTTCTACAGTAAATGCTCTAAGAACAGAGGGTGGGAGATCTCTTCCCTTATTTTCCATGGGAGAATTAAGCCTCTTGTTTTTTATTTCTATTTGTCCTTACACCTGGTTGGCAAGGAGCAGAAATGAAATCGGAGAGAGTCGTACTCTGAAGTAGTGAGTAGAGAGAAAGAAGCCTCGCTTATTTTTCTTTTCTAGGGACTTAGTTGAATCTACTGTAGGAGCGGTTCAGAGTCGACAATTTGGGGATCTCTCTTTAAAGTCCTCTCAGTGGAAAGCTGTTGGGTTTTGTAGGCTAGTGAGTCATGGCCAAGCTGAGCAAAAGTCAGGAGGTGGAACAACGTACACCCTCTGTGGGCTAGTTTTTCAAGATAAACAAACAATATAAGATCCATGTTCATCACTATGTGGAGCTCGGGTCATCCAGATATTAAATGTTTTTGACCCCAGGTTCAATGCTGTGCTCTCTAGAGTCCATTACACCTGCATTCTCTATCTATCACAGTGTCCTTCTAGGACCTTAACTACTGAATGCTTTATAGCTTCTGGCTTACGAACAATATATTCCAGTACTAGATCTTGTGTCTTTACACCAAAGTTAGTGGTTATGTAAATGTCCAAAGTACACTTAAAATCAGAAAAAAATGAGTATGTAGCATTAATATTATGATGCACATTTTTCTGGAAATTGCCTTTGGTTCTGCATGCATGAAGTCTGGCTTTACATTTACAAGAGCACATATGTTGATCATTTTATTTTTATTTGACAGAGAAGAGTATGCATAGAGGGTTTTGTATTAAAAGGGGCTGAGAAGTAAAATGTACACCACTCATTCTTTAATAAAAAATGCTTTCTGGAAAACTGGCTAAAGTTTCACAGTACTACATCATTTATTACTCAAAATAAATTTGAATTAAAAATAGTTTTTGGAATTCAACTCCCTCCAAAATAATAATTTTCTAAATGTCTTGTTTTTCTTTGTGTTTTCTTAAACCCAAAAGAAATGGGTTGGTCAGCTGGCAGCATGCTGAAGTACTGAGCCTTAACTGACAGGATGCTAGTCTGAAAATAAGAATTTATTCTTTATTTTATTAATGTTTTCATCTTTCTTAAATGTCAACCTTTGTTTTTCTCAAGATATTTAGCTCGTTACCTATACAGAGATTGGTAAAGGAAAGTAACAAAGTTCACAGAATGTCTAACACCATGACTCTGCCTGTAGGAGCGCACCATGCCCTTCAAACCCGTGCCAAACTGTGGTGCCTGACGGCCCTGCTCTACCAGGGGCTCAGGAAATGGGGCTGAGTTTGCCAGCGAGCTATCAGAGCATGAACTACCTATTGCCCTCAATCTGATTTTATTCTTCACATAATTACAAAATCTTATATCTGAAAGAGAATTCAGAAGGCATTTAATCCAACACTTTATTTAAAGTTATAATCATGTCTACAAGTATTTCCTTATATGTTTCCTTCTGTTTAAACTTTCCTGGTGACAAGTCAGATACAATATATGTTTTAAGTGTTGCTAAGACAAACTGATGGCTACGAGAACCACAAAACGAATAGAAAGCGTTGAAAGACTAGGGCTTAATTTCAAATAGTGTGGCCTTGAGCATGATATTTAATCTTTTCCAGCCTCAATTTAATTCTCTATGACATGAGATCAAAGGATTAAGGTGAAGATCTACAGTAATGCATATAAAGTGCTTAGCACACGAAATATATAACACTTAATAATTGTTAGTCAAATCATGATGATTTCTTTAAATCTCTCGTAACACTAGCTAACAAATGTTGGTACTTTCAGGAAAATCTAAACAAATGGTTTTTATTTGTTAGAAAGTACAGGAAGAGATGTAGTTTCGTCATTTCCTCTTTTCATTTAAAGCTTCAGAGAATCCCAGATGGTGAAAGCTACAACTCACTTATTTCATGACTGTCCGTTTTCTTTGGCCAGAACAAACCAGAAATGGGGCTACCCCTTTGTTTTAGTGGCTCTTTCTCTAACTCCTCTTTGTCGTCTAACAAGTGCAGTTTCTTCTGAAATGGCACAGAATGTCCCAACGTCTCACAATCCTAGGCCGCCCCTCCGCCATGCCATTGTCGGGTTTCCTGTCTGCTTTACGCAGCCCTTGCACACAGCCCGTGGTCTTTTCACAGCCGCTTTTCAGACCTCCACTTCTTCACACCGTGATTCAGCCCCAGGCAAAGCGAGGGAGCGTTGCCTCCCAAGAGCAACCGACCTCGGTGGCTCTCCACCCGCCATTTTGGATTGCTCCATTGTCAGCCATGAGTTGGCACCTGAAGTCAAGTTTAGGTCATTTCCTTCCATTGGTGTCATTCTACTACATTCTAGCAGAGAAAGGTTTTAGAATCAAATTTCTCTTTGGGCCTCATGTCCAATACTTTCTCTTATACTTTTGCCTTGAATTAGACGATCTGCTCATACACATTTCTATTCAATTATATTTATCTTATCTGTTCCAGACAGTCAACCACTATCAAATAGAAACACATAGAGACTGGATAGGTAAATAAATTATTAGAATCACTTTCCTACTGCATAACTACATTATAAAGCCAATTGAATCAATATAGGAAAAAAAAGGCAAGAGGTCTTTTGTAGTGTTCCATTTTGTAAACAATGGGACTTAATTCAATCCCAGTTCACTTTACCCCCTTGTTTTATAGTTTACGTTTTAGGGAATGATGCTGTGAATGCTAAAAAATAGGGAAGGCAGCCAGCCACCAAGTGGTGGAAAGGCGAGGGGCTGTGGGTGGGGTGTGGTGTGTGGCAGTGCTGTTTCCAGCCCTTCAGAGCCATGGTAACCCTCTGCAGGTGGCCAGGCTGGCTCTCCTGGGCTCTCAAGAGATCAGAGTCTGATGTGAAGCTTAGCTGCATATCTTTACTATGCCATTAATTGTGTAACAAGAAACCAGCTACCAGAGGAAAAATAAACAAAATTTTTTTTACTATAAACCATTTTTAAAGAATATGAAATGCTATGCTTAAATGTTAATAAACAAGTTTTGGGATCTATTTTTTAAAAAATAAATATTTATCTTCATCACTTGACTACTATTTTTTCTTATTTTTCAGCAATGAAGTTGGAGCAGAAGCTAAAAACCCAGGCCGCGCTAAAGAGTTTTGTAATGCTGGTGCTAATCACTTGCTAGATTTAACTTTTACTTTTTCAGTATTAGTGTTCCCTTTAGCAGCGCAGCAGTGGAACCACAAAAAAGTCTCTTGCACGCATTTAACATTTCGGTACTCAGTAACACCCAGATTTACTTACAGCTTCTCGCACCACAGTTAGAGTCTTTAATGCCTTCAGTTAAGCTGACAGCAATACTAAGATGCCCTGTATTTGGAAGTAAAATAAAGAATTGTGGGTAAATAGAACAATGGTTGTGACTGTTTTTCGACACGTTTTATTTAATGCATACATTACTTACTGAATCAGGTTTTATTCCCCTTTTGCTTTCTCTTTCTTTCTTTCCTTTTTTTTACATGTAAAGAAAAAAAAAAACAGCTTTTAAAAAAAAAATGAGTCTCTGCCTGCTTTCCGGAGACATTAATTCTGAGGGGTTCATTGGAGAGATCTTGGATGTGAGGAAGTCGGTATTTTGCAAAACACTGTTTTCCTGTTCTGTTGGGCTCTGTGCTGTCAGGACAGGCTATATGGCGGGTGCAGGCACTGATGGTGAGCATCGTGCCATTGCAGTATCCAACAGTGCCCCGTGATTCCTGTGAAGGCTCCCTCAGGGTCAGCCCGTGCTCAAAATCCTGTGATCAGCAAAGACCACGGAGCAAACCCACGCTGTGATGACTGTCCCGGGAGCCCACCTGCCAGCACACCTGTTGCGCATGTACTGGCCATGCTCAGTTTTGCCCAGTCATCATCTCAGTAGTCTGCTCTGCTGGAGGTCTAGGACAAGGCACACTAAGGAAGAATACCCTGCACTTCTGATAGTGTGCTCCTGGTAGCAGGGGGACTTAGTGATGGCTGATTTACTTACCCTCTGCACATAACCCATGTTCCCCTCGAAGTCAACTGTCTGAGTCATAGCTCCCTCAGCCCACCGCTTTATCACCCCATCATCTCACTCAGAGCAAAGCAGGGTTGCCTACAGAAGAGCGACTGTCCTCCTTCATTCTCTACCCACCATTCTGGGGTGTTTCATTGCCAGTCATCAGTTGGTACCAGGAAATGTAAAATTCTCATCATTTTCTCAGTTAGTGGGTGAAGAGCCATCGAGTCTTGCTAGAGTTCTCTGCTCATCTCTCCTCCCCCAAATAAAACCTCTCCATCAACCTGCTAAATTACGTGAATCATCACCTTAGATTATTGATAATAATTTCTAGTATCCCCTGTGATACAGAGAGAACTGATCAGATCACTGGGGAGGAGTAGGGATGGGCCGTAGGGAGGTTGCCTGAGCAGTGGTAAACAGCCTAGGATGGGATTGACTGTGAAGCTGAATGCCTCCAGAGTGCATGGAATTATGGGTGAAAAGATTTGAGGTACGCATCATGGGGCTGGTTCTCTGGCTCTCTGACTCTTGGGCTGTCTTCTTCCTTGAGGATGCCTGGATGATGATGATTGTTCTGCAGCTGCTTGTGTTTCCTAACAGACAGTATTTTGGATGAGAAGGAATTCCAGGCACAGCCTAGGATGGGGCTGGCCTGGCAGAGGGTGGCAGTGTTATTCTTTGGGGATTCTAGAGGGGTCAAGCTCTGAGGCAGAAGCCTGCCATTCTTCCAACATTGTATGGCTTTTGTATCTTATGTTGCTTTAGTTCATAAATTAACCCTATAGAAATAATATAATTAAAACTAATGGGGGGAAGTGATAGGAGAACTCAGGTGTTAAAGAGTTTAGCCTTAACTGATAGCTCAAGTGATCAAAGCTGTAACTAAAGAGTTCAAGATTTTAGCCTTATATGATAGGCTTAAGTGACTAATGCATGTGGAAAGCTGTTTTTCTAAAATTGTGAAGCTTTTGAATACAGACTTGTTTCCTTTATCACCAAACCTTTGCCTCTGGAGTTTTGCCTGGAGGGTGGCAGCAGGCAGCAGGACCCCGCTTGCTGTTCTGTAACACCTGTGCTCTTATCATGTGCCAGGCGCCATACCACGTGCTTCACATGAATTTACTTTAACCTTCACAATATGCCTGTGAGTATTATTATTCATATTTTATGTTTCTAAGAACAGGCTCCGATAGATTGAATAAAGCTAGTAAGTGGTACAGGTAGAATTCAAATCAAATCAGACTCTAAATCCAAGCTTTTTATTCAATCATTCATTCATTCGTTTTTTGACCTTGAGTAAAAAAGGTTGAGTTGATCACATTCCCCAGCTCATGCCAGGTTGCTATTATAAGTTTGGGAAAGGACCCTCTACTGTATAGTTTGATTAGATGATTGATTGAATGATCTTTTATAACAATTGCTATTTTCCCTTCCCCTGCTTTAGACACATTCTTTTCTTTAAGTATATTTTATTGATTATGCTATTACAGTTGTCCCGTTTCTTCTCCCCTTTATTCCCCTCTTCCCCGCACCTCCCCTCCCACCAGCATTACCCCCTCTTAGTTCATGTCCATGGGTTGTACATATAAGTTCTTTGGCTTTTCCATTTCCTATACTATTCTTAACCTCCTCCTGTCTATCTTCTACCTACCATTTATGCTTCTTATTCCTGGTACCTTTTCCTCCATTCTCCACTCTCCCCCTGCCCCTGCTGTTAACCCTCCATGTGATCTTCATTTCTGTGATTCTGTTCTTGTTCTAGGTGTTCACTTAGTTTGTTTTTGTTTTTGCTTTAGGTTCAGTTATTGATAGTTGTGAGTTTGTTGTCATTTTACTGTTCATATTTTTGATCACCTTTTTCTTAGATAAGTCCCTTTAACATTGTGTATAGTAAGGGCTTGGTGATGATGAACTCCTTTAACCTGACCTTTTTTGGGAAGCACTTTATCTGCCCTTCCATTCTAAATGATAGCTTTGCTGGATAGAGTCATCTTGGATGTAAGCCCTTGCCTTTCATGACTTGGAATACTTCTTTCCAGCCCCCTCTTGCCTATAAGATTTTTTTTGAGAAATAAGCTGAGAGTCTTTTGGGAACTCCTTTGTAGGTTACTGTCTCATTTTCTCTTGTTGCTTTTAAGATTCTCTCCTTATCTTTCATCTTGGATAATGTAATTATGATGTGTCTTAGCGTATGCTTACTTGGGTCCAACTTCCTTGGTACTCTCTGGGCTTCCTGTACTTTCTGGAAGTCTATTTCCTTTGCCAGAATTGGGGAAGTTCTCCTTCATTATTTGTTCAAATAAGTTTTCAATTTCTTGCTCTTCCTCTTCTCCTTCCAGCACCCCTATGATTCAGATGTTGGAATGTTTAAAGTTGTCCCACAGGTTCCTAAGCCTCTCATTTTTTTGAATTCTTGTTTCTTCATTCTGTTCTGGTTGAATATTTCTTCCTTCCTCTCCAAATTGTTGATTTGAGTCCTGGTTTCCTTCCCTTCACTGCTGGTTCCCTGTATATTTTTCTTTATTTCACTTTGCATAGCCTTCACTTTTTCCTCTATGTTGCTACCATCCTCAACCATTTCTGTGAGCATCTTGATTACCAGTGTTTTGAACTCTGTATCTGATAAGTTGGCTATCTCTTCATTGCTTAGTTCTATTTTTGGAACTTTGATCTGTTCTTTCATTTAGGCCATATTTCTTTTTCTTGGTGCACCTGTTACATTGTAAAGGGTGGAGGCTTAGGTATTTGCCAGGGCAGGGCAACCCAAGTCATTGCATCATGGTGCTGTATAGGTGGGGAGGGGTTTGAGAAGGAATGGTGCTACTTGCTCAGCTCTTGGCTGGCTTTCAGTCACCTCCCCCAATACCCACAAGCAAATTGGACCCTTCCGGTGCTGATTACTGGGTGGGTGAGATTGTGTGTGTTCTAGGCCCTGGTGTAGACACACATTCTTATGTGTTTAATGTATATTCTTTACTTATATATGTTTTGAAGATATGCATTGTTTTTGTTGACACATATATTTAATAAATGTAAATGGCATTATTGTTTATATTCCACTTTTTCTTTCTTTTCACTCAGCACTATGGTTTTTACATTCTATCCACATTGCTCTGTAAATTTCTAGTGGAGTGTTTCCTTACAACTGCATATGCTCTGATGTGCTCTCATCACATTTCCCCAACTAACCACCCCAGGGGTGGTGTCTCAGGTAGCTTCCATCTGCCAGGAAGGGTTGTGATGTATGTCCTTCCATATGCCCCTATGTGGGCCTTGGTGAGCATTTCTCTGGAATATATACTCAGGATTGTTTAATCATAAATATACATGTATTTAATTTGACTAAATCTCCCAGATTGCTTCTCTTTAGAGTGTATCCATTTTATTTCTATCAGCTCTTAGTATCCTCATATTTGTCTTCACTCTTGAAGGTCTGAGCTTTGAAAGAGTAGGCTAGGCTATACTATCATTAAAAGCAACTTTTGAGATGGGAAGCTTGAACATGGTGTCTTATTCCCACTAAGTTTTCCAAATCTCAGAAACTTTTATACCCTATAACTAATTGCAATAGTCAAGTATTATTATCTGCATTTCATTGATGAAAAACTTGAACCTGAAAGGATTATTTCACTGAGAGTACCAAAGTAGTGAATTATAAAGCTAGTACAAGATCTTTTGATTTTCCTATTATGTTATTTCTAGCAAACAAGCTGCATCTGAACATCATGCCCTAATCTATTTTTTCAGTTTCTCAGTAAAGATAAGAGTCTTAGGATCATGATTACAGGCAGGGCAAGTATAGGTTGTGGGGAGAACAATTGGCTACTTTTCGGGTGGGTCTGTACTAGCAATCATTGGCCCAAGGAGCTCAGGGATACAGTGGATGTTTTTGAGGGAGAGGGGTGGGGATATGTAACATGAAATAGATTCTGAGGCTGTGTCATTTTTGGATTCCCTGGGAAGCACATTCTGAGACATGGGAGGTGATCACAAAGAACACTGGTAAGGAAGTAAAAAACTGAGTCAGGGAAGGAACCAATAAAGAATCCATTACAAAGCAGTTACAGTTATGGGCAACTGGAGCTCATCCCACTGGGGAATTCTAGGAAACAAGGTTGAACATATCCTAGAATTAATTCTGTTCAGAGGAAAGGAAACTGGGGTAGTTATTCTAAAGCTTGTCTATCAACATTTACCTAGTAGTGACTTCTCTCCTTTTCTATTTTATTTTTTAAAGACTTTATTACTTTATTATTGTTCAATTATAGTTGTCTACATTTTCCCCCCACCACTCCCCCCCACCCCAGTCAATCCCACCTCCCTCCCTTGCTCCCACCCTTCCCCTTGGTTATGTCCTTGTGTCCTTTATAGCGGTTCCTGAAAACCCTTTTCCCCACTGTCCCTTCCCCCTCTCCTCTGGCTATTGTTAAATTGTTCTTAATTTCAATGTCTCTGGTTGTATTTTGTTTGCTTTTTTTTGTTGTTGTTGATTATGTTCCAGTTAAAGGTGAGATCATATGGTATTTGTTCCTCACTGCCTGGCTTATTTC